>LOEQ01002052.1:77913-91867 GCA_001685075.1 Bramus lutescens | reverse complement strand
AGAAGAAGAAGAAGAAGAAGAAGAAGAAGAAGAAGAAGAAGAAGAAGATAAAATGATTCCAGGTCTTCCAGTGGCCAAAGCTGATAGAACTTGGGCAACAAAATTAATATTGAATTATAACACAAATAACAAACTATTCGTAAGTCTATTCATATGAATAAAAGACTGAATAAATGAAGGTAGCAATAGTTTCTTTCACAAGTTTACTTAGTAAATCTAGAAGGAATGAAGGAATTCTAGCATTACTCCTAGAACACTACAGTAATAGTTGCTGTATGCAGCACATTTAAATGAGCCCATTTAAGCTGAGTGCCTCCGCTGTACATACAGAAACATGGGAAGGGTGCACAAACAGCCTGAAGATGCTGAGCGAGCCAATGGCCGGGCTGAGACTAGACACACTGGGTGGGGTCTTCCCTTTTCACTGTACACTTTACATCTGATGACTATCAGAAATCTATTAAGTTTCAGAACAGGAAATAACCTTGAAGATCACACCCCCCCCATTCCCTCTGGTGACTGAATTCTCTCCACAACATCCCTGCAAAAAGGCCACCCATCTCCATTTAAAGAGCTGTTATCAGAAACAGACATGCTTTTCAAAGCAGGCTGTCATGCTTTCAAAACACTACTAAAGTTGGGAAAGTTATAATTAAACCCAAACTGCCTCCCTATAAGTTCCATTATTGAAAAGGTTGTGTGCCCTGGCTCACAAGAAAACTACAATCACAGAGGGCCTTTCACAGATACCAGGAAGTTATTAAACTTTCTCTGACTCGCCACTGGCTCCTCTCCTCCTGACATTTCCAATGACCTTAAATTTACCTCAGAGTGTGGCACCCATACATGAGTTCTAATTAAGATATGGTAGCACTATCACCTACTTAAGGGAGAGTTTATATTTTTATTAATGCAATCTAATATTATGTGACCATTTGTTTCATTTGGGCATTTTTCCAGTAAAGTACATTCTACTTACTGCTCAGTAATGTTAAGACCATTAACAACAAAACTTGTTACGTATGTGGAGTTTTATACAGACTGTCTTTTTGTTTATTAAATTTCATCTTGGGGTTGGAGAGATGGATCAGCAGCTAAGGGCATTTGCTACCTTGTAGAGGACTGGGTTTAGTTCCCGGCACCCATGTGAAGCAACTCACAACAAACTGTAAGTCCAGTCCCAGGGGACCTGGTGCATTGTTTTGGCTCCACAGCCACCTTCACACACATGAACATAAAGCACACACATACATACACACACACACACACACACACACATTTTTTTTAAAAAAAAAGTATCAGAGCTGGAGAGATGGCTCTTCCAGAGGTCCTGAGTTCAATTCCCAGCAACTAGATGGTAGCTCACAACTATCTGTAATGAGATCTGGTGCCCTCTTTTGGTGTGAAGGCATATGACCACTTGAATTTTGGCAAGTCCCAAAAACATACAAAAAAAAAACCACACCAATAAACTGTTTCTGGGAAACTGCATACCAATATGCCAAAGAACAAAACTCCATCATGCATAAAATCAATTCAAAGTTGGTCAAAGGCCTAATGTAAATGTAAATAGCCCAGACTAAGAAACTCCTAGGAGAAACTCGGAGAAAACCGTTAGAGACATCTATATAGACCAGTGTTTTTTATGAGATCCTGAAGCACAGGCTACAGATGCAGACTAATGGCCTTAACATCCAACAAAAGAACTGCCAGACACCAAAGTAAGCAATGATGAGAACAAAGAAACAACTGCAGGATGCAGTGACTATTGCCAAGCACTGGGCTGAGCTCCTAGAGCTTAGCTGAAGAGAGGGAGGAGAGACCATATGAGCAAGGGGTGTCAAGATCATGATTGGGAAAACCACAGGGACAGCTGACCCGAGCTAGTGAGAACTCATGGAGTCCAGACTGATAGCTTGGGTTCTTGCATGGGACCCAACTACGCTCTCTGAAGTGGGTGACAGTTTTGTGGCTTGTTATGGCCCCTGGAAGTGGGGCCAGGACTTATCCTGGGTGCATGAACTGACTTGGTAGAGCCCATTCGCTATGGTGGGTTACAGTGCTCAGCCTTGATACAAGGAAGAAGGGCTTGGTCCTGCCTCAATATGGATACTAGACTTTGTTGACTCCCCAAAGAGGCCTTACCTCCTCTGAGGAGTGGAGGGGGTCGGGAGAAGGGGAGGGAGGGGAACTGGGGCTATTATGTAAAATAAAAAAATTAAATAAAAATAAATTAAGCAGAAAAAATGAAAGAACAAACCTGCAGAATAGGAGATAATATCCGCACTCTATACATTTGATTGTGGATCCTTATTTAAAGTTTATAAAGAGCTCAAGCAACTCAACAGCAGCAAGATAAAATAATCTGACTTTAAACAAGCTGAGCAACTGAACAGATGTTTCTTCAGGGAAAATACATAAATGCTGACCAAGGAAGGGATGGAGGCAGATGGAACTTCTCCCCCACCCCCAACTTCACATTGATTATGATGTCCACACTAAGAAGGGAGGATGTAAGGTAACCAAATGTCTTCATCATTTGCTCCTTAATAAATAAGTCACAATACAATGAGCCCTTAAGTTTTTTTAATTCAGAATTTAAGGGGGGAAAAGTTGTGTTTATGTGTATGTGTGTGTGTGCAGTGGTGTGTGTATGTATGTGTGTGTGTGTGTGTGTGTGTGTGCTGACGTGTGTGGGAAATGTGCCTTGTGTACACATGTCTGCACATGCATGTGCAGGGAAGCCAGAGGTTGACGTCAGGTGTCTTCCTCAACTGCTGTCCCTTTCTCTCACTGAGGGAGAGTGTTTCACAAAACCCTGGATTCATGGATTCAGTTACTCTAGCCGACCAGCTTTGGCTAAGGAGCCAGTTCTGGGATACAGGGGGCTGCGGGGGCTGCCTGCCTTTCTGTGAGGGTGACACAGTCAGGCTGCCTGACTTTCTATGTGGAATAGACAAGCAGGTTGCAAGGCTGCCTAGCTCTCTTTGGGGGTGATGCAGGCAGGCTGTGTGACTGTCTGGCTTTCTATTGGGGTGATACAGGCAGACTCCCTGGAAGCCTGCCTTTCTGTGATGATATACGAGGACTTCTGTGCCTGCCTAGCTTTCTGTGAGGGTGATACAGCAGGCTGCCATGCTTGCCTGGCTTTCTATGTGGGTGATGGAGGTGAGCTGCCATGCCTGCCTGGCTATAGATAAGAGTGAGACAGATGGACTGTGATGGCTGCCTGGCTTCCTATGTAGGTACTGGGGATTTGAATTCCGTTTCTTACTTCTGCACCTCTAGTGTTCCCTCTACTGAGCCATCCCCCAACCCAGAACTGAACACACCTTTCAATAAGATGCCTCCATCTGCCTGGACAGGGTACACTCCTTTACTCGCCCTGCACTCTTTGTTAGTAGACCCTCATCTCTAAGTGCCTTTTAGTAGATGGGCTCCTGTTGATGGGCTGTATTTAAAAGGCACGAGCACTTTCAGAATTTTAAAGTTAATAAAATCCATTTTTATTTTCAAAGGATGCTAAGGCCCAATCTACTAAGGGCTAGAAGGTCATATGTGTATCAGCATGAGAGTTTCCCAGAAATCCTCTATCAAAAATTTACCAGTAACAGACTTATTCAGCTCTCCTAAGGGACATCAGACATCTGAATGTGCTAGATTTAGAATTCATAATATTTTTCAGAACCATGCACTGTGTGAAGTCCTGTGCAGTCTAGAAATGGAATAAACCCTGTTAACCCACATCCTCCATGTTAGAAAGCAACAAAACAGAGCTGGACTTACGCTCTCCTCTGGTGACACCACACTGCTCTCTGAGGCCACCCCTGGATACAAAGCACTGGGAACAGTACCTAAGCAGAAAACAAAACGCACATGACATTAGTCCTTGAGTAAGCCAGAATTCACATCAGGAATTAAAGACTTACTTCAAAAGTCATTCTTATAAGTCCTTTGCTTTCTTATACTGAAGGGATTTTTTTAGTTAAAAACTCAAGAGACATTTGTAGAGGCTTCCTAGCATCTTAATAATCATGATTCACTAAACGAGTGGGATTTTTCTGTTTGTTTAGTGTGTCAGGCTCTAATATAGATACGAAAATACAAAAAGAATGTCTCTATTTCTAGGGATATCTAGTTAGTAAAGGAAACAGACACTAAAGTTCTTAAAATATGCTTGACTTATGAAACTGTAGCTTGGCCATTATTTAACAGCCATAAAAACGGAGCCACATCATGCTGTGCTATTTGTGTGTGTGCTCAAAATTTCTAACAAAAAGTAGTTTATACTTTTTATTAAAAATAATAAGGGCTTGGCTATATCCCTTGGTAGAGCACCTCCCTAGCATGAAAGATGCCTTTCGGATCAATCCCTAGCAAAAAGAAAAAAGAGGGAAAGAGAAGAAAAGAAGAAAGGAATGGGGAAGGAGTGGTGAGAGAGGAGACAGGAAGAAACAGGGAGAGAAAGAGACTGACTAATTTACGTGAAATACAGAACTTGGGACTGAAGAGATGGATCAACAGTTAGAGTACTTCCTGTTCTTCCAGAGGATCTGACACTGCCCTTGGTCCAATGCCATCTTCTGTCCTCCCCAGGCACATACATACACTTTGCATACAGATACACACACACACACACCAGAGAGAGAGAGAGAGGGAGACAGAGACAGAGAGAGACAGAGAGATACACAAGCAACAAAACTGTATTTTAAAATCTAAATTAAAAAATTATGAAAATCTTTTAACTTTAAAGAGAATACAGAGCTTAAAGCATGTTCTACACCCCAGGATGTGTCAGAAAACCCTTGTACTGGGAAAGTCTGGTCAAGTAACACAAAGTGACAACAGAAAGTTTCTACCTTCAACTTAAGTGTCTGTCTTAAAATAATTCATGTGTCATACTCATGCTTTAAGATATATTCTGACTCTTAAAGTACTCACAGTATATTATCACGAACCAAGTAAAAAAATAATTATTTTTATTGAGCAATACAAAAATAGGGGAGTAAAATGTGAGCCAAAAACCTTGCTTGAAAAACTGTCTTAAATCTTTACTAGCTAAGAAATAAAGGTGAATGAAGGAAAAAAAAAAGCATACCTGTAAATGTTGAGGTATCACCAACAGGAACTGGGGATGACAACTTGGGCCTAGGAGGGAAAAAATACAGGTATTAAAAATTACAGAGGGTTCTATGGTAGATCGAAAGAAACTGGTCCCCAAAGAGAGTGGCACTGTAAGGAGGTGTGGCTTTGTTGGAGTAGGAGTGGCCTTGTAAGAGGAAGTGTGTCACTGTCAGGGGTGGGTTTTGGGGTCTCCTTTTAGACTCAGTGTGGCAGACAGTTTACCTCCTGCTGCCTGCGGATCAAGATGTAGAACTCTATGCTCCTTCAGTAGCGCCATGTCTGCCTGTGTGCCGCCAAGTTCCACCTGATGACGATGGACTAAACCGCTGAAACTGTAAGCTACCCCAATTAAATGCTTTCCTTTATAAGAGTTGCCAAGTCAATGGTGTGTCTTCACAGCAATAGAAACCGTAGCTAAGACAGGTTTCCAAAGGAATTCTTTAGAACCAAATAAGAGTTCCCAAGCCAACATACCAAGCTATAAAGTGAAAAAAAACTATAACTTCAAATTTTACTTATGTTGTATTTATTGATGCCTCATCAACATAGCCATCCTATATAAAGAACATTTCTAGTTATAGCTCATTGTCCATTTTTTTTCCTCCAGGTAAAATCATTATGTGAAACTATTTTATTGCCTACTTTATCTTTCTCCCCATCCACTTAATCCTCTAGAATGTATCATCAGTATAGAAGTCTTGCACTCATTCAGCAGTTAGATTAGTTATTGTACAGCTAGAAACTCAGCACAGTTCCTTACTCCCAGCAGCCACACTCCAGGTATTCAGTGCTCACATGTGGCTAACAGCCATCACACTGGACAAGACAATTAAGAGCATTTACAGCAGCACAGAAGGGTCTGTTTGCTCAATATTAGAAATCTAAACTCCAGGCTCAGAACACAGTTCAATGGAAGAGCATATGCCTAGCATGTTTATGGCCCCAGTCTTGATCCTAATTTCTACAGTTAAAGGGGTGGGGAGATAATAATAAGAACTTCATGAGATTAAGAACTTGCCTACCATATCCCTTTCATTTTCCAATGTCTAAAAACTTTAAAAAGATATATTTCTAGGGCTAGGGATGTAGTTCAATTGGCCGAGTGCTTACCTAGCACACATGAAGCCCTAGGCTCACTCACCAGTGCCACATTAACTAGGTATGGCAGTTCTTACCTGCAACCATAACACTCAATGTAAGATTTGAAGGAACATTAGTATAAAGCATGGTAAGTAAAACATTTGTGATTGAAGGTAAAGCAGAAGCATGTTCTCCACACCCTCAGGCACACATAGAAAATCAGAGAAACTGATTTTTAAAATATCTTACCAGAAAGATTATTCCAGTTTTAAAAACATCACCTGAAGGAGTAACTTATTAAATCATTATACAAAACCTATCGTGATTGGTTAGTTAGAACATTTCTACCTGACATCACTTACTAAATGAGTAATCACCAGAAGAACTTAAAGTCATATGACATCTGGACAAGTGATTTAGAAAAGTACAGGAAGGCCTCAGTAACAGAAACCATCAAGAGGCATCTTGGGTTACAGGATGTGAGGAGAAAATAAAATGAGGATCAGATGCATTTAGAATACATGTTAGCATAATCAAACCCAAAGAGGTCCATCAGTTACCCACAGGCAATATCTTCGTGCACAGACAGAAATAATAACTGATTTGTAATTATTATTACTATAGTAATAATGTGGGAGGCAAATTTACCAAAGTCAGCCCGAACTGCTCAACACAGGAGAGCGATGCATGTGGTAACATGTGCAGTGCCAGGGTAGACTAATGTGTGTGGTAACATGTGCAGTGCCAGTGTAGACCGATGTGTGTGCAGTGCCAGTGTAGACAGATGTGTGTGCAGTGAACATGTGCAGTGCCAGTGTGGCCGCTCACGGGCTGCATTACAGGCTGATTCATAACATGGAATCTCTCTTCATACAGACAGAATCATGCTTCATCTTTCTTTTCAGAATTTTTCTTGAGACTTGGGGCTGTGAAGAGAGCATGAAGGTATTTGTTTCTAGCTGACACAAACAGGAAGGGACAGTTTGAGTTTAGTCAGGAGAACAGAAGCAACAGTATGAGCTGATCTAGCCAGCCAGCTCCAGATGAAACCGATTCCACTCCTGCCAACTCACAGGCTTTTACTCATTTCCCCTTGTCTAGTCCATTCTTAAGGCACTATCTTCAGGGCTTTCTTAGTGTGTGATTAAAAACAACCAAACCTCCTCCCAGTATAAACAAAAATAAATCTACATTTTTCCTCTATAAAAAATATATAGGTGGGGGAATACTATGTCATCTCTGGAGCATAGTGACACAGAGCCGAACTGAGATAAAATGTATGTTAAGATAGCCACGATTATTTAATGAAGAAACCCTGGTCTTTGTGTAACGCATGGTGTGGGCAACTTGACCACATCACAATGCAGAAGTAATAAAATATAATGAAAGCCACCCTGGTAAGTTAATCCATCTTCCTTCTCTCTCTGTGCATGTATGGGTATATTCACACACACGTGCACACACACACACACACACACACACACACACACAGAGAGAGAGAGAACAGCACAAACACATATTGATTTTGGTATGGCTTCTTAAACAAAATCAACAAAACTAATATATGCTGTGCACGCTGGGATTCGGTGCTGGGTCGTGGAGAGTCTATGAGAACTTGTAAATCAAAGCCCCTCCCCTCCAGAGGATTGTACACGAGGACAGTAGAAAGGAGCCAGGCACATTTCTTATTGGCTTGAGGAGGTCCTACACGGGGCTGCTGAAGGTTGCATGGTGGGTTATACAGGTAGAGACAGACTTTAAGGGTCTCCTGAAATTACTTCGTATTTAGGCTCACGTGAGGGAACTATTGTCAAACCTAGTTTGTGTTACTGCTGTGACAATTAAATGGTAGAATAAACACTTTACAGAGTGAAAGGTAATTTTACCAGAGATTAGAATATGAATATTGAGACTCAGATGGGTGTGGGTTTAAAACCTAAATTCACTCCTTGCTCAGCTGGGTTGTCTGAAGTTATTTAAACTGATTTGTTGTATAATTTTTAAAAATACATAGTAAATGCTCCATAACTTGGAGATACAGCCTGATCTTGATGACTAAGCACAGGTTGATAATGAAGACTCAAGTGGGGCAGCTTAATCTTGATCTTTGAAGAGCAGCAAGTAGGTAGTCACTTGTCTTGCAGAGGAGAAGGATGTGGTCTAACTTTTTTATTCTGAAAGCTATTTGGCCGGTGCACAGCAAGTGGATCACTGAGAGGCAGAGAGACCCACTAGCAAACTTTGTACTGAAAGAACTACTTATTGGTTGTAGGAATTGGGGAACAATGAGAAGACAGGTAGAGAGACAGATAATTGGAAACAGAAGAGAAACTAAAAAGCGAGAGTGACGGTGGCTGTGGGGAGAGGGCTATTCATTTTTCTTTGAGGGTGCGGCCATCAGCAGCTGCCCACACTCCTGCAGAAGACCGCACATTCGTGTGCATACGGGCAGCACTAACTGGACAGCGGGCAGGAACTGAACAAGAGCTAGAAATGGGGGTGCTGGAGGGGAGAGCTGGAGGCAGAAGTGGGAAGAGGATATGATCAAGCTATATGCATGATACAGCAGTGAAATTCTCAAAAAATAAATGTCTTAATGCTTTTAAAAATAGAGGACATATTACTTTAAAAATCAAAACTAAAAGAGAGGGAGGAGGGAGAGAAAGAGAAGGAATGAAGAAGAGAAGCAAAGTAAGGCACCTTGGGTTCAGCAGACTGTGGATGTGACGAATATGGTTTCTCCAGCTCTATCATTAGGGTGGAAGTTTCACAAATAGACTAATAGCCGACAGGCCAAAAGGAAAAAGAGGACCCACACTATACATAATCTCAAATCTTAACACAGACTCTGTGGCATCACAAGACATATGAATGACCAAGGCCACAAAGTTCACGCTTCTCTTGCCTGCCTGTGTTCTATTCAAAAACTCCTGTGTGTATACAATATCTTGACTTTGTTGTGGAAGTTGAATGTCTGGATCCTAGCATGTTAAGTTAATTTTTAATCTGCTGGTGATTTGCTATGTAGTCTCCCACATGTTAGTATACTATTGATATTCTGAAGATGACTGGAATTTAAACTTCAGTCACTATCCTCACCTTTTGAAATCTACTTTACATTACCACTGCTTAGAAGCCAGAAATCATCCTGGCCTGTGCCTAATAGCCAGACATGAAGCACACTAACAGATTAGTCTACAGTGTACTGGGTTTTTTCATACTCATAAAGTCAATAAAATAATCCAAACAACTACCAAGCATCTAACAACCTAACCCTCTCTAAGATAAACCTTTTCAGTGTTGGTGTTAGCCTTAAGCTCAGTAGCAGCAGATTGTTCTCGCGAAGACAGACTTCCATTGAATTATCAAGGAAGAAACGAATCGGATCCTGGTAAGGTCAGACAGTGAGTGAGCCCGGTGGCTACGGTGATGTTCTGGGAAGAGAGATGGCCTCAGAGGAACAGCATTTGGGACTTACCCACAGGCCTGGTGCTTGCAGGAGCTGAAAAGACATAGGAAAGGAACGGCAGAGTAAGTGTCGACATTCGTATGGCACCCCTATGTTGCCAGGTGTCGGATTAGGAGGAAAGACATACCTGCTTTCAGCCTCCTTCCTGTAAGCCAGCTTCTGAAGAAAACAAAAACATGATGGCTGAGTTAATAGCAGTGATTGCACAGTGAATAAGATCTACTCCACAGAGGTCACCAATGCCCTAATGAGGCAAAAGCTAGGCCACTAATCTCTAAGGACAAGCAAATGATGAACGCAGGTGTTGTGGTTTTTAAAAAGTGGCACAGGAGAGAAAGACGCTATGAGACAGAGTTCGGGTGGAGAGGTTTTTTTATTGGGGAACAGTGAATGGGAAAGGGGGAGGGGAGAAGGGAGATGGGCCTCTGGGGACAGGAGTGGCAGAAGAGAAGAGAGAGAGAAAGACAGACAGAGAAAGAGGGAGAGATAGAAGGCGGGCAGGGCCCTTTTAAAGGGAATGTAGTGAATGTGCACGGGAGGTGCTCTTAGTGGCTACAGCTGAGGATGTAGACCCCAAAATCAGGTCAGCACAGATGCCTGAATACTAACAGCAGGTACTGACGATGTCAAGTTTGTTTCTATAACTGTGCAAGCATCCTAGCATTCTGTCTCTGCTTATGTGCCCTGATGTCCCTGTGTACTCTTACTTCAAAAAAAAAGCACCAAAAAAAGGTGTACAGAATATTAAAGTGGACTCAGAAGGTCTAGTTAAAAATTCCCATTTCTCCTCCCAATTATAAGCACAAACCCCATGTCCTTTCTGGTTCAAAGATCAGTGCTCTCATCTGTTGAATGGAAAGAAAATTACCTAAATCACTCTGAGATATCATTAAGTAATTTGCTCCTTTTCTTCGTCTATGGCCCCTCCAAAAATAATCTGTCACCTTCATGCATTCAGTCACTTTGTCAAAGCTGGTGAATATTTCTATAATTAAAAACCCAGACCACCTCTTTTGCTTCATATGAAAACATCAAACAATGCACATTTCTCATGAGCAGTTAAGATGAATGTCTCAAAATAACTTTCTTGCCTCATCTGCAAGGAGCACAGTGATTTTTCTGCCTGATCCCTGATCTTGTTGACTCCCATTAGGGACTGGGAGGCTTCCAGCACTATTATCCTATCCTGTTCCCACCTAATCTGCCACAGCCTGTTGTAGAATATTTGTTTAAGTACACAAAGATGTGTTTGTTGTATTTGTTTAATAATGTAAAGAGGAGTTGCTGTGTTACCTTGCCTGCCTAAGGCACCTGATTGGTCTAATAAAAAATCTGAATAGCCATTAGCAAGGGAGGAGGTGTAGACAGGACGGCTGAACAGGGACAGTAAGTGGGAAGAGGAATTTAGTCTGGGGAGGGGGGTGAGAAAGAAAAAGAAATGCCAGGGAGACACCAGGGACCAGACAGACAGACAGACATGGAGGAAGCAGGAAAGTAGGACATACAGAGTGAAAGAAAGGTTAAAAAAAAAGCCCCGAGGCAAAACATAGATGAATAGAAATAGGTTAAATTAAGCTAAAAGAGCTAGTGAGACAAACTTAAGCTAAGGCCAAGCATTCATAATAAATAATAATAAGTCTCAGTGTCTTTATTTGGGAGCTGATTGGTGACCCAAAGAAAATGGCAACTATAAGAACCCCACAAATCGTGTTTCTTTACTTTTGTCCATCATGTTCTTTCTCTGTCCCATGATCTGGTTGGGAGCCTCAGTGGCTTCCTACCTGGTCTTTCTGTCAACTGATGCTCTGTAACCCTTCAAGTAGCCTTTAAGAGTTCAAAATTGGGCCAGAGAGCTCAGCAGGTGAAGGCTCTTCCTCCCAAGCCCGACTAAGGTCAATCCTGGCAGCCCACATAGTGGAAGGAGAGAACTGACCCCTACAGAAGTGCCATAGTTCCCCCTCTCTTCTCTCTCTTGCTCGCACTCTCACAGCTAATGAATAAATAAATAAATAAATAAATAAATAAATAAATAAATAAATAAATAAATGTGAATTTATAAGTCCAAGCTTTTAAGCCAGCTCCTTTGTCTTATCCCCTGACAACCCTGAAGTTTCCCATCATCCACAGAGTCAAATCCAAGCCTCTTAACACTCTCCCCTTCTCCTGGCTGACCTGTCATTTCTAGCATGCCCCTCTGCTACACCGGCCCAAACCATTCCCTATAAACACAGCTCGTGTTGTTCCCTGCATCTGGCCTGTCCAACCTCTTCTTTTCCGCCTACTCAAATTTATCCCTTTAGGCTCAAGCCAGACAGCGCATGGCCTGTCTAATCTACACGCTCTAAGTATTCACTGAAGCGTATTTCCTAGAGTTTCAAGTTAAAACTAAAGTCCCACTTGTAAGCAACACATTTTAGTGTAACATCACAAAATTCTGTTATTAAGTTAATAGCCCCTTGTATATATTTCTTGCTTTAGTTGCTGATCCAATATTGTGGACACAATTTGAAACACACAGGGATGATATAAATATGAATACACGATTCTTTTCTTTGTGGAAGTCTTTTGAATCAATAACCACTGGAATGGGAGCTCCATAACACAGGGGGAAATGCTTTGAGACTTTTGTTTTGTGTTTGCAGTGCTGCAAATCAAACACAGGGCCTTGCACATGATACCATGCTCTGTGCTGCTGAACAATATTTATATCCAAAAATATAAATTTTGGGAAAAAATGGTTCTGGGTTACAAATGATTTTGTAATCAAGGGTAAGCAATTTATTTATTGTCTTCATTTACAAAATGAAGAAGACCTTGTAAGGTTGCTGTCTATTAGCTATAAGATATGGGAGGCATGGATGATGCATCTATTTTCATAATTTCTAAAATGAAGCAGTTATAAATATGACAGAGAAAAGGCAGACACCGTATCTTGACTTGAACTGTGACGCACCATGGCAAATAGATGAGTTCATTTTAAAAACATAAAAAAATCTGCACATCTGCAAAATGTTTATAACCCTATAAAATCTGTCTTTGGTCCACCCATGTTTAGTAAACTATCCGCCTACCCAACTTTCTCCCACTTAATGAGATCACCATTGTAAAATCAAATGTTAAAAGAATATAGTACATCTTCTTTACTAGAAATAAAATTTAAAAATGAAAGACTGTGATGATTCATCTTGTTTCTTTTAGATACACTCTTATTTCATAAGAATCAAACAAAAATAACTCAGAGCTATTCATTTAATAATAATTTTTCAGACCTATTTAAACGACTGGTTTTAGCTATTCATCCAACAATTATTTTCAGTATGTAATACTTGCAGCCAGTACTTGAAAATGATATTCATAAACTTCAAAGATTGCAGGGAGTAGAAAAATACATGTGGCTATTACTTTCATAATTTTATTTCAACAAATATCCATTAAATAATTTCTATAATTTCTGATAATAAAACATAGCAAACATGCCTGGCAAGATGGCTCAACAGGTAAAATCATGTGTCCTGCAAACCAGATGACCTGATTTGGATCCTTGGAGCCTATGATAGCTAATCTTGGTTGTCAAGTTAGTTATGTCTAGAATTAATTAAAACTCATACAGCTGGACAAACCTGTGAGGGATTTTTCTTGTTTAGAAAAACTTCAGTTAGGAAGACCAACCTTAAATCCAGCTCATTTGAGGTCAGAAAATCCATTCTAACTCTGGGCCACACCCTCTTGTAACAGCCCATATTAAGAGGATATGGAAGAAGGAAGGGCTTGGTTTCTTGCCTGTTTCCCCTCACTCTTGCTGGCAAGCTTATTTGTCCTGCTGCTGAAGCATTTTTTCACTGCTTTTAGAAACTCTTTCTTTGAGATTCTAATATAGAGACCAGCTGTGACATCCAGCCTCATGTTGAACAATTATGAGATTCTTTTTTTTTTTTGAGCCATCTCTCCAGCCCCGGGATTTTTGAACTTATTGATGGCAGATAACCATTGTAGGACTAGCTAGACCACAGGCTGTAAGTCACTCTAGGAATCCTCTTTTAATATATAGATCCATTCTAGAAGATCTGCTCCTGGAAGTTCATTTATTTTGTTCAGAAGCAAAAATTAAAAGAGAGACCTTGCATCAAAAACAAGGTGGAAGGAGAAAATTGACTTCCAAGAAGGTGAACTCTGCTCTCCATATGTATGCCACGGCACATGATGTAAGAGGGTCATTCGTCTGTGTGTTACTTTCATTGGTTAATAAAGAAGCTGCCTTGGCCTTTTGATAGGCCAGCCCTT
>LOEQ01002052.1:51723-69292 GCA_001685075.1 Bramus lutescens | reverse complement strand
TCACAGAGATCCACCTGCCTCTGCTCCCGAGTGCTGGGATTAAAGGCGTGCGCCACCACCACCCTGCTATGGACAATGTTCAATTAAGCAATGATAGCAAATGTAAGAAACATAGTGTGAATTCACACGGCAGAAGATATGAATCCAGGATCATATTGTCTAATCAATAAGACAAAAGCCAGGTGATACCCCTGAGAGAAGAGTCATCTCTGGCATGTCCAAAGTACACAATCAAGAAGCACAGGAGTCTTTGTTTCTAAATATGTGCCGTGGGTATATGTAGGTAAATTACCACAAGGAAAAAGAAAAAAATTATATTTAATATATCCAGTAACACAGTAGTGCTTTCAAATATACTAAAAAAATTTAGATATTTTCTATTACAATAATTTACTCTTTTCTCTCAATTTATATTAACATGATGAAGTCCTTTTCTCACTAATATTTGGTTCATTATCACCTTTTTACTATAAAAGCGCACAACAAATATGATGCTTGAGTGTCATGAAGGAGTCCAAGGGTTTGGCTATCTGCTTACCTCGGGCTTTAAAATACTTCACGTGGTTGGCCACCGCCTCCGTAGCACTTTCATTGGGGCAAACTTTGACTCCATTTGGGAACAGAATCGATCTCCGCCTTCTAAGCAGCCACCTGCTCTCTGCTTCTGTGGGCTTCAAAAGCTGCCTGTTTCTGGGAGGCAGGGAAGGGCCAATGGACTTCTCAGGCAGGAGCAAGGAGACTGCATGAGTGGGTTCTTGTATCACTTCTGCAGAAAAGATGGTCTGTTACTACAGAGAAGGGACTGGGAGCAGAACCCGGGGCTTCCGGGGAAGGAGAGGCAGGACAAAAAGCAGCAAATAGAGACAAGGTGAAGTTTGCTCCACTTCAACCGTTAAGCCAATGCTCGAAACACATACATGCACACCGAAGGAATACATACTCAAGCTTTTTCCCATCTAGCTAGTAATCCTTTAATTCAAGATTGTTTTTAAAATTAAGTACACACCAAATTTCAACACAAGGGTGTAAGGTTTGAACAAGGAATTATTACCCAACTCATGGAAGATGATTTCTAAATCTAAAGCAGTTCAATAAAGCAATAGTAAAGATTAATAGCCATATTGTCCAAAAATAAAATGTCAAATATTACTATTTTGACTATTTTAAAGGCCCCCAAGAAAACAAGTATTAGTTTTGAATTACCTGAGAATGATACAAGATTTCCTCCTGCCAGGAAAAATATCAAAATACCCAGAGAAATCTTCCTTAAAAGAAGAAACATAATCATTTAGGCCAAAACCAAAGAAATGAGATGACAAAATGAGCACCCAGAGTTTGGAGGTTTCCACTAACAAATGTTCACAAGAAAAAGCCTCCCAGTTAAAAGTTTATGTCTGGGAGTGAGCAACCACTCTAAAACCATTGTCAATTGACAGAAGTTTTAAAACAAACAACTCATCCT
This sequence comes from Bramus lutescens, assembly GCA_001685075.1. Classification (NCBI taxonomy): domain Eukaryota; kingdom Metazoa; phylum Chordata; class Mammalia; order Rodentia; family Cricetidae; genus Bramus; species Bramus lutescens. Next base: position 67,830 of record LOEQ01002052.1, on the reverse strand, counting down.
TTCAGAGTAGCTCTGGCTTCTTTTCTGACTTAATAGGGACACTGTGGAAGCAGGGAGGTAAGCTAATTAGGACAGATGGGCAGAGAGAATTCTAATCTAGCCACCTAAGCGCCTTAGTAAACAGCGCCTTCCTTAACAAGCCCTGCATTTGCAGTGTGCTTCACAGGCACCTTTCCTCCCAAGTCTCTGACTCCGTGGTCAGAAGTGGTAGACTTACATGTTCTCTGTGTTTTCCTAAGACAAAGACCTACAAGCCAGACGTGCTCATTTTCCTGCATAGGAGAAAAGCCTTTGTAACCACTTCCTTTACCTTCTTCCTTGTGCACCGTGAAGGAATAATAAAGGGAGCCCATGGTGGAGCTGCTGAGAGAATTAACAGATCAACTCATTTCACCCACACAACATGACTTAAAATACCGCCTGGCAAATATTGAGCGTACAACATAAACTATGTTAAAAATAACTGCTGCCAAAAAATAATAATAACTGCTGCCAAGTTTTCTATCAAACATGAAGTTCCTGCCATCTTAGATGGTAGTGACATTGCAGTGAAAGAATTCACCATGAAAGAGGCAGAAAGACAATTTTTTTCAAAGCAGTATGGAAAAGCAAGAACAAGCAAGATAGCAGGGAGAAAGTATCTACCAAAAATTTTAGGGGCTGTTTTCATGGGGTTCTGTGGACAGTGAGGTGTTTCCATGGCCTCGTTCCATAGAGCAACTGTCCTCAAGTTGGTTAGAGTTGACTACTTCTGATGGAACAGTTTTTCTTAGTGGCCTTCCCATTGTGCCTTGAAGAAATAACAGCATATTCTTGGGATAAAATAGTTCAACGTAGCCTAAATCGGCATTCACAGGATATTCACCATGAACATGAAGAACTCTTAGTCAACAAATGGTGTCCTCCACCAAATGGCATCATATAAAATTCTTTACTAGTAAAGTTTTTCATCTACCTAAGCAAATAGAAAGCAACAAAGTTAACCAAAAACTCCCTGTGGGAGCTTGGAATTACTATTTTTTTAAAAAAAATTAGTTTTACATATTCTGATGAAAATTTTGAAAAAACATTTACTATCTAAAGCACGTGTCCCTTAGAATCCTTAACTGCGTCACTGTCAATGTTCTCGTGGCATGGGAAGAGCTTATCAATTATGTGACAGCCTCAAATAAATATTTCCAGCCCTTCTAAGAAGCTGTATTGCATAGTGATACCTGTAAAATATTAGTAGTGTTAGGAAACTTGAAAACTTGAATTAAAAGGGAAAAGTTAAAAATTTATGGCCGGGCGGTGGTAGTGCATGGCTTTAATCCCAGCACTCGGGAGGCAGAGGCAGGTGGATCTCTGTGACTTTGAGACCAGCCTGGTCTACAAGAGCTAGTTCCAGGATATTTCTTATGTATTTGTTGATGATTGCAAACACAGGAACACATCTTAATTAACAAATACTGGTGGGAATTACTATTTTTGTTGGCCTACTCCAAAGAATGAAACGCTCCTGAGAACCAAGGCAGTCTGGAAAACACTGCTGTACTTTTAAACTGAGAAAAACCTTCTCAAATGCAAAACGTTCCCAGCATTTGATGGCCTTGTAGTCCATGTGTACATGGGATAAAAATAATCAAACTTTTATACAAATTTCTAGGTAAGAACAGAAGTATGAACTATTCTGCATGATTATTCTTTGAGCGTAAGTGTTGCAAAAGGCGTGTTTGGAAACAGGAGTAGCAATGTGTTACTTGGAAATGAATAATCACCAGAATACTAGCGTGAATGGGGAAGGGCCCCTGAGATCCCACCCTTGGTGAAAGAGCTACTAGCAGTTGGTGGCTGGCTGCTGGGGAAATGTCACTCTCCTTTGGGGTATGGTCACCAGTAGACTGTCAATGCCCCAGCAGAAGGCCCCCATATCCATGGTGCCATGGGAAGCACTAAATTAGACCAGGGACAACATAAATTAATCCTCATCAACAACAACATAAAAAGAGGTCATGAAGTCAGGTGAGAGGAGGGTACTGGGTGTTAGAAGGAGATGAAGTATTTACTTTCAAAAGAGGAAAGTGTGTATGTGTGTTGGTGTGGGAAGTCCTTCTGCATGTGTTGCTTTTATTGGTTAATGAATAAAGAAACAGAGTAAAGCCAGGCTGAAAGAGATATAGAGAGAGAGTAGGCAGTTAGGGAGAAGCCATGGAGCCGCCAGGTGGAACCTTAGCATGTGGTTTGTGGCCTACCAGCAAGGTTCCAGCTGTTGGCTAACGTCTTTCTCCTCTGGCAGCTCCATGGCTTCTGACTCCTCGTCCTTTCCAGTTTAGTTTTCCCACCTAGCTCTATGCTGCCCTACCACAAGCCAAAGCAGCTTATTTATTCATTAACCAATAAAAGCAACACATATACAGAAGGACCTCCCACACCATTGTGTGTCTAGCAAAATGTTGTAACAGACTTAGATTAGGCATCACTTGCTTGGGACTAGAAGTGCTCCAGGTACAAATTACGCCAAAAATCAAGTTAAAATGAACATATGAGAATGGTTAACCTATTCAGAAGCAAAACCAAGCCAGGCATTCAGCTTTGACTTGGGCTTCAAAGTGGCATTCACATCACAAAACAATAGTCCATTACCTGGTTCCACATAGACCTTGTTGAAAAATACGGCACACTGTTGTTACCATGGTAACTTTAAGTAAAGTACATCTTCATCTGAGGTCTTCTTGACCCTTTGATTTCTCCAGTCCCCCCAAAAGAATACAATTTTACAGATGAGATCATTTGAATAAACATTGGCCACGGGGACAGGAGGCCTCATATACAAAGATCCTTGTCTTCTGACATGTGACAACACGTGATGACACACAATGACATGTGATGGGCAATGTTTACAAAATCCCACAGAAATATGCCAGTTAACGGGGCAGGAGTACAGCATGACTAGTTCTGTACTGCGAAGGATGAAGGAGAATGGAGGGTAGACAAACAGGCTGGAACAGGATGAAGACAGCTCTATGACACACTGAGGCGTTTCCCTTCCTGACCTCCCCCCAAAAAAATAAATAAAAGGTGGTTTCTAAGACATTTGAAACTTTCTCAGGCACTACCTGATTGAATAGGACTTACAAAATCAAACAAAAAACTCATCCTTCCACCCCAACCTCAAGAGTTTTAAGTTAAAACTTATATCTTCTCTACAAATAATCTCTGGTCATTAGTATGCGTTTCACTGTTGCCGCTCACCAATATCCTACGCTAACAAAGCTTCACCCACTCTCAAAGAAACTCTATTTTTACCAAATTATTAGACTTGTTTATCTGTCCAAAAACGAGTGTTTGCTTTCAAAAACGGAAGAGCTCGTTTCTTAATTTATGACTAGTGTATGCATCTATGTGTGCACATGTACATAACATGTATGTGGGTGAGCAAGGCACAGATAAATGTGGAGGCTGGAGAACAACATAAAATCAGCCATCTCTTCCCACCTTCTCATGGGTTCCAGGAACCAAAGTCGGGTCACTGTGTGTCCTGGTTAGTTTTTATGGTCAAGTTCATACAAACTAGTCAACTTGGAAAGAGAGGGTCTCATTTGAGGAACTGCCCAGATCAGACTGACCTGAGACCTTTGCGGAATTATCTAGACTGCTGACTGATGCGGGAGGGCTTGGCCCACTGTTGTGTACAGTACCACCTCTGGGAAGTGGGCCTAGGCAGTAATGAGATGCTAAACAAATAAAAATTTTTAAAAAAATGTTTAAAATTTTTTTAAAAAAGCTAAATGAAAAGGAGGCCTATGCCCCAGTGGATGCTACCCCCCATCCATGCTCCAACAGGAAACAGTAATTAGGCCAAGAAATTCTTAATAAACAACAAAAAGGGCATGAAGTTGGGTAACAAAGGGGACTGCACTGTGAGCATTTGCTGCGAAATATTATTTGAACTATGCAAAGGTGTGTTACATTTGCTTATATTGAGGTAATTGTGTGAAAGTGTTACATTTGTTTATGCTGTAATTGCTTAAATATGGAAAGATATGTTGTATTTGTTTCACCTTGCTGCCTAAGGCACTTGATTGGTCTAATTAAAAGCTAAATGTCCAATAGCTGAGTAGGAGAGGGATAGGCAGGGCTGGCGGGCGAAGAATAAGTAGGAGGAGAAATCTAGGCTGGAAAGAGAAGGGAGAAAGAGAGGGACAGTCCTAGGGACAGGACTGGGACCAGAAGCCAGGCAGTTGTCAGCCAGCCATGGAGACAGCAGGAAAGTAAGATATACAAAACAGAAGGAAAGGAAGGTAAAAAGCCCCGAGGCAAACACAGATGTAAAGAAACAGGATCATTTAAGTTGGAAGAGCTAGTGCAACAAGTAGAAGGCCAAAACATTCGTAAGTAACTAATTCGTAACTAAGTCTTCGTGTCAGGGTTTGGGAGCTGGCTGAGGCCCCAAAGAAAGCTTGCTTTCAGGCATTAGAAGAGAGTAGCAGTAAACAGATATAAAATCAAAATGTATAAAACTTTCATTTAATAAATACCAATTATTATAAAAAGTATTTGCTTTCAAAAAGGAAAAGGTTCGTCTTTTGTGTGTCTAGCAAAATGAGGCAGAGGAACTGAACCAGTAGTGTTCTTCCATGGTTTCTGCTTCAAGTTCCTGCCCCGATTTCTTTCCCTCAAGGGCTGTGACCTGTAAGTAAACGACGACATAAACCCTTTCCTCCCCAAGCTGGTTTGGTCATTGTGTTTACCACAGCAACAGAAGGCAAACTAGCACACTAGGCTCACACAGCAAATGCCTTTACCCACTGAGCCCCATGACCCAGGCATGCATTTTCTCACGTGTACTGCTGGCTTAATTAGGTGATGGGAGCTGGGTATCATGGGACATACCCGGGAGCAGAAGAGTTACATGTACTGGATCTTAGAATATTTGCAAATGCATGGCTATATATTGAGGGACAGGGCCAAATCTATGCATGATATTCATGTATGTTTCATATCTACTCTTCATACATATCCTGAGCTAATTGTATGCGATATTTTAGTGTTTTGACTGTCACCCATCACAGGTAGGAATGGAATTTTCTACTTGTTATATCATGCTGGTGCTCAGAACACTTCAGATTTGGGAGTGTTCTGGATTTGGGCAACACATCTAATTACTTGAAGTATTATTTTCCTTTAAACAAAAAGACATTCAAATTAACTGTATACCCGCTAGAGTGTGAAAAAAATTAATTTAAACATCCAATCACATGATATATGCAGTACACAATAGTTAAAAATACAATTCTAGCATAATAAACATAAATATTTATGTTTCCTATATACTCCCCATATCCATCCTGAGGTAATTTTATACAGTACTTTTTTAGGGTTTTGACTGTTATCCACCACCACAGGAAGTGATTTAACTTTTACCCATCAAAGGGGTGATCATATCACCCATTTCTAGCAGTGTTTCATATTTAAGAAAAGATTACACTTCATTTTAATGAATTGAAACATGTTTAATATAAAATGTTGACATCCTCAAATCATTATTTCTACATGAATTTAGGAAAACAAATTTTAAACAGTCTCCAAAACATGATGAAGGACAGTGGTATCTTTGAAAAACACACAAACAGAAAAGGTCAGAAATTACAAGATCTCTTATACACTTGCTTTCCAAAATTAGATGTACAAAAAATTAACAGCCACTTTTTAAAGAAAAGTTTCTCACCAACATACATAAGTTGGGAATGAAATATGCAGTTAATAAGCACTTTCATGTAAAATCTCCAAAAGCCAAGTATCCTGAACAGTGCAAAGAGACAAGACCAATAGAATCTGAGGACACTAAGGCTAACTGGCAACCCAAGTCACTTGATTTTGAAATAAAACCTTCAGACTTCTTAGTTTTATCTTAAATTGCCTTTGTTTCAAATGCTTTACAACAGTTATAACTGTAAATCCAAGAGATGTTTAAAATAATATTCTAAAACCCATTATCTGAGAAAACAAGATCGTATCTCCCTAAAAATATTTCTGATAGCATGATTCTAAAATGCTTGATAATTACCACCATCATCACATAAATTCAGTAGAACTGTTACCTGAATATTTAATAAAATATTGGGTGCTGTATGAGTGAGATCCCTGGGGGATCATAATCTTTAGAAACTTTAACTTAAAAATATAAAAGAAATGAGAAATCTGGCTTTGCAAATGAATAGTGGGTAACCAAACTATAAAATTACGTATTTGGTTCTAAATAATAAATAGAAGTTTAAAAGTATTTTCTCTGTTAAAATTATGAGGACACCAATTTTATCTTTTATAGAAACTGTATACACACATTCTAGGGTAATGTAGGAATGAATATTTATATAGCTGTACCTCAAATTAACAAAGCTTAGCTACATAATTTTTGAAAACTTATTTGGTACTTAAAATGTGTTCCACATTTTATCTGAACAAATGAACTCACTTCTCAGACCTCTACATGTGACATGTGAGAAAGTGGGGGAGGGGACAGTTAGAGCAGAGAAATTGCATTTAGCAATTGAGAATAATAAGCTGCACTTTGAAAGGGTAAATTTGTATCTAATGGTTTTCCTTTTCTCATACTATACAGAAGGGATGCCGTGAATGGCATTTTCTGAAGCCTTGATACTAAGTTCGTTTTTAAAAAAATACACAGTATTCATACTGCATGCTTGAGCTGCAAAGAACAGAGTTACAATATGATGTGACTTGCCAACAGATCTGACAAGTACTGGGGCTGGCACCAGGGAGAACTCACCTCCCATCAACACCCAGTCATGTGGAAGTACAGATCACATAGGCTTATTACTTACGAAAACATTCCCACATTACATACACTATTGCATAATCCAAGCATATTTAATCATAAAAATATATTTATGAAATTTTAATTTCTATCTTACAAGTGCTTCTATGACACCTTCAGCTTTGAGAGCCCAATGACTCAAACAAGATACCATATACATTTCAACAATTTATGAACTACTGAAAGTTACTTTCTTCTCTGTAAGCTGACACAATGCTGGTAAGCCGCTTGCCAGTAAATTTAGAGAGCATGAGCCATGTCTGCACAGATTAACTAACTACTGCTGCCCTTCTGTTGCTGCAAATGAAGTTTCAAAATGAGCTCTCGAATATCTTCCCGCTTGGTCTTTATTACATGGCGAGGAAACCATTTCTCCAAGTGAATTGGGAGTTCAAAATTAACAATGGGATCCTACAAAGAGAAAGGAAAGAATGATTAGTGTGACATCATGATTTCAATTTTTTAAAATCTCACTTTTGTAGGAAATGAAAACATGACACCTTTCGAAAATCAACAGATTGCTGCACACCATACCACAGCCCTCACATAAAGCACAAAATTAGTTTTCAGTTTCTCAGCTGGGTAACCATGGCCACAATCAATTTTAGACCATTTTCATAAATTGCTAACTTCTGAGCATTAAAATGAAATAGTCTACTCTATTACACTGCATGTCTGAGTGGTGTCATAACTGGTAAAGAATGACTCAGCAGAACTCAGAAATCAGATTCCTTTGGACACATGTTAATATTGCTGAACTATTATGGAGAAAGCCCTGGTATAAACATGAAAAATCCCACTAAAAGTCATCTTTTAGGGTAAGAAACAGCTTTCTGAACTGTTACATTTCCATGGTGTTAATTTAATGGCAAAGTTAAGTTACAACTAAGAAGCTATTTCTCCTGTGTTAACTTTTTTTAGTTGCTAAGGAAGGCTACCCTTAGCTGGTATTCATAAATCTGAAGGCTAATGTAAGGACTTACATCTTGGAGAAGACAAGGTGAGAGGATGGACTGACTGGAACCCTATATGTGCTTTAATACATAAAGCTCGCCTGAAGATCAGAGGGCAAAGCAGTCATACTAGTTAGCCATACAGGCCAGGGAGTGCTGGCACACACCTTTAATCCCAGTACTCAGGAGATTTGAACTCTGTGAGTTCAAGGCCACCCTGGGCTACACAGATTAAATCTGTCTAAAAGAGAAACAGATCTCATACAAAGATGATACCAGCACTTGGCATTCATGCCTTTAATCCCAGCAGGAGCAATCTGACTGGGCAGAGAGAGGATTATAAAGGGGAAGACAGGCACTCAGTGTGGTGTGGAGTCTGAGGATTCGTGGAGACAGGATCTCACCCCTTCAGTCTGAAGATTTGGTAGAGGTAAAAGGTCTCTATAGCAGTTGACTGCTTTGCTTTTCTGGTCTTCAGCTTGATCCCCATTTATCTGTCTCTGGGTTTTTGTTATTCGTGCTACAAATGCCTACATGGTGATGTACTGCCTAATAATTTTACTAATATTTGTACTGTTTTCTTTAGGGAAACCTATTGGTTCCTCAAGCCTCTGTTTTTAACCTGTTTGATGCTGTATCAGTACACAAAACATAGGTTTAGAATTTTTAGCTTCTCCCAGGAATTTTACATGATGATTCTGTATTTAACCTATATTCTATTATTGATCAAGGCTACCTAAAATTGGAATTATGGAACAAAGTAAGAAAACGTCACTAACGACACCCACTGGATATTCTAAGCCTTAAATCAAAATCTACTTGGAAACAATGCTAGAGAACCAGAACTGTCAGCATATAATGAAGTTCCAGTGTGGAATACAAGGGGAGACTAAACACAATTCTAACAATTATGTGATAAATCTCTATAATGGGCACCATCTTTTACTATGCAGTATCTTCCTCCCAATATTAAAGACAAAGGAAAATCTGAAGTGCAGGAAAGAATTCTCTACAGAGACCTCTGGTCAAAAACATATCATCCTAAGCAACACTGCTAGTAATGACGAAACTAAACAAGTTGGTGCTGAAAAGCTCTGATTCCCTGCCATTTAAAGACTTGTATTTAGTTTCTCTGCTAAGTAAATACTTTATTTGCATAAAGTCTCTATGAATTAGAAAATCATAGCCATGCTTCTAATTGTTTCCTCAGCTATGATGTCCTGAGCTTTTTAAGTAAATGGGTATGTTTTACATCTGGAAAATTTTCTTTAGTATTTTACCTGCCCTATTGGCACCTTTGCTAAGCCTTCTGGGACTCCAATTATATAAAAATGAGACCTGCATCCTATCGGACTCGGCTTCTTCTTTACATTCTCTTACTCCAGAACTACCTGTGGACACTTTCTGTTTCTATCCCCTGCTATAGCTGGTGTGCTCCAGGTGTGTCCAACCTGCAGCCCTGAGGTTGCATGCATCCCAGGACAGCTATGAATGCAGCATAGGGCACAGGATAGTGTTGTATTGCAAAAGGCTTATGTCAAAAGGTTAGGCAGCCCTGCAACCCACCCAAATGAGGATTTTAGCCTGTTCAGTGAGAGTTTCTCTGTTTCTCATCCTCCTGGCTCAGTCACCTAATGGCACATACATACATGTATCAACCACATTAAGAACTCCATGCAAGTTCTGAATAGACTGCTGTATGTTTTCAACTCTGGAATGTTCATTTGATATTTTCTGTATTTCATGTCTTCATCCATTTTGTACTATAATGGCAAACGTCTCATATTCTCCTATCTGGGTCACTTGTGGCCTCCATGTCTTTTCTGTATGTCCTTGCCTAGTCACATTTTCCTGCCTCTTCTTGGTCAGAAATTTGTAACTGTACATCAGTAACTGTGAGTTAGACGGGAATCTGTATCTGCACGTACCTGGAAAAAGCTCTCCACATACTGCAGCAAATAGACCCCACAGTCGCTGCTATTGTCCTGCTTAGGAACTTTTGGGCACAGGTCCACCATGCTGGTTTTACTGAATTCACGGTGAGTTTTTCGCTTAACTTCCCACTCTACTTCTAGATACCTGAAATAATCAATAAGGAAAGTGACTTGAGTGGAAATCTTGATCAGTCTGCAACACTTTCTACAAAGGAAGAAAACCTCTCCTTGACAAATCTATTGCTTCAGATTAAATTTCCAAATACAGAATTTCAACAACCATAATTTGAGTCTTCACAAATGCTACTGTGAAGAGTGATGGGATTTTCACATAAAATCTAAAGTTTTTTTTAACAACTTAGTGTTCACAGCTCAGATAATGCAAAATTATTTATATTATGAAGTAAGCGAAAACATGGCTTTAAAAATTAGTTTGTTTTCAGCACCTATATTAATTCCTCGCTGGTGCCAATAGGTAAAGGCACTTTCTATCCAAGTTTCTTGCTGCGAAGCCTCATGACCTGGGTTAGAGCCCCAGGACCCAAATGGTGGAAAGAGAAAACCAAATGCACAAGCTGTCTTCTGACCTCCATACCTAGGCCTAGGCACAAGTGTGCCACGGTCCCACAACCCATCCGCCCGATTTTTAAATTTCTGTAAAAAGATCCCCGTCCCCCATACATGCACACATACATACACAAATAGAAATTTACAGGTCTCTACTTTCTTTTCAGGTTTTATTTTTAATAATCACTAATACCGGCAATTCTGCATAAAATTATGGTTTTGTTCAATTACAAATAAAAATTTTGAATTTACCTTTGACAAATCTAAATCCTTCACTATTTGCTGCTGGTGATCAGACTTTCAGGTTCATTTAAGTATATGCTAAAAATAAAATTACTAACATGGTGTTATCTGTTTTTCCACTGTGGCCACAATCTCACTATTAGAGTCCACTGTCCTACAAAGTTGACCTTGAATTTATGGTCCTCTTGCCTGTTAGGCTCTGAGTGCTAACATATGCCAACCAACCCCACATCTCCAGGACGGTTTTTAGTAGTACTTAAGGTCGTTACCAAAAGCTCTGAGATTTTAGAAAACAGACTGAAGGTAAAAACTGTCATTACTTACTCTCGTAAATTCTGAACTGTGTTTTGTATAGAAGCAGCTTTCAAGGAATCTAGTATGAGAATACATGGCCTTTAAAACACAAAAAAATCAAGATAAACAGACTTATATAAAGATGGATACCAAAGCACAAGCAAACAAAGAAGACATCCAGGTGAGTGAGATAGTTCACCATATTATTGCCTGTAAGTTTCATAACTTGACTTCAATATTGGGAACTCACATGGTGGAAGGAAAGAACCAATTCCCAAAAGCTGTCCTCAAACCTTCACATGCGTGCTATGTCATAGGCACACGTGCGCACACAGACATACACATGCAGTAAATAAATAAACAAAATTGAGGGCTGGAGAGATGGCTCTTTGGTTCAGAGCACTTGTTTTTGCAGAAAATATGGGCTCGGTTCCCAGCATCCACATGGCAGCTTACAACTGTCTATAACTTCAGTTCCAGGGGATTTTCTGACCTCTGCAGTGACACCAGGCACACATGTGGTATGCATATACACATGCAGGCAAAACATTCATACACGTAAAATAAATATATCTTTAAAATATATAAATATGATTTTCAAACCTTTATAGATTATTAAAACATGTACTTACCGTTTACACATTTTCTTTGGTACTGACATATTCATCTCGGTACTCTGAAATAACATGAATTTTTGTGTTTGCAATTTAAGCTAGTTTAATACATTAATAGCCACTTATTCCTTAAAGTGTTTCAAATACTGAAATTAAATTTTCAAGTAAAAGTTCTTTTACACCACTTAGCTTCCAAACAGACCATGCTAACTCCCATTTTCCAAAACTCACTGACTAACGAACTTTCACACTGACCTCACACAGATGCTTTAACTGGGCCTATGCAATAACAGACAATTTTATTTTTATTCATGTATTATCTTAAAGATAAATAAGATAACTTGTGTCTGCACACTTTCTGTAACTCAATTGAGGCTGTAAGAGACACGTTTCTTCCTTTGAAGCACAAGAAACGGTTTTAATCTGCACTTGGTCTGAGCCAAAAGCTGAGAAGCAATCCAGGTATTTATCTATGATGAGAGGAAAAGCATTAGCAATTGTGAGCTTTGCTGACAATGGTTTTATTTATAAATTCCTGACTTAATAGATCAAGCAGATTTTTCTAAAGACCACCTTAGTAATGCCGTTTTTTTTCTAAAGGACACACAATAAATCTCTGAGAGAGGAAGCTGACACAAACTAAGCAAGTCAGCAAGAATGGTAACTTCATGTTCTTTCCCAAAAATTGTTGAAATAATCAAAAAGGAGCACAATTTAATTATGAGCCATTAATCCCATCTCCATCCACTTAGGCATAACATATTTTATAGTTAAGGTTGTCACTGTTAAGAGTCTTCCTTTCTCCATGTCTGCGCAGAACACACTTACCTGGGAATCCTCGGCACTTGCGGACACCGCTGAAGTGGTACACAGATCACTGTCTAATAACAAAGAAGTCATTATGAGTCTTCGGTGTGTGTTAGCACAGATAACTTAGATAATCTGAGCTTCAAGATCTATCCACAGTACTAATTAAAGAAAAAATAGTTCCTATGGTCAGTATTACAAGAAAACTTATGCAATGGATAAAACTGTTTAAGGGTTGGCTGTTATCACATGATACAGAAACCTCAGAACCAAAACCAAAACAAATTAACTGGACCCATTTTCTCCCAAAGACTAACTTCAAGTACAGCAAATGAATAAAAATGTGTATGTTAATATGGAGGGTAGTGAACTTTTCGCATCATGGTTCTAACTTTTGAAGCTCAAAGGATAAAAGAGGACAGAAAATAAACAGATGCCCCCACAGTTCCCCCTCCCCAGGTTCTAGATAGCATAAGAGAGAAAAGCTATTACCAATTTTCTTGCTATTTATGTTACAGCTACAAAACATTTAATTTTTTATTGTTTTTTTCAGAGAAATAGGCTTATTTTCTTACTTAAAATTTCATGTCACAAGAAAATTATAGAAGAATTTCTATAATTTCTATTAACTTTGTTCTGAATTACTAGTTATATAAGAAGTGTTAACTTAGAGACTTTAAGCTATGCATGAAGAATCATACCATGAGTTGTGAGTCATGTTAGCAAAGCTAGTCTCTTAAAATGGTATAATAAAACTTAGCATCAACAGTGTGGCATTTTGTATAATGTTGGGTGTCATGAAAATTTCAAACATTTTGTACTCCTTTTAATAAAATAATAGGTAGGCTGTTAACTTCTTATTGTTTCAATCAATCTGCTTGTTAATGTGATTATTATTAACAATGCCTATCACCTATTATTTTGTTGTCATGTTGAGATTGTTGATCCTGGGACTGTTGGGATGCAGTTTGTGGACAATCTTCATACACAGCTTCTTCTAACCATGGAAAACAAATGACTGCGAGATACCAGTGAGACCTGTTGAAAAGAACAGCAATTTCAATAACACGCTAAATCTACACAATGCAGAAGACTTTTCTAGAGCTCCACCTGTGAGATCAGATGTGATAAACTTTCACTATGAAGATATCGTATCATGGAAGATGGAGCACACAGTCCACACTAACAGACACAATTTACCGAGCCTTAAATGAACGTTTGTAATGCACTGTCAGAATAGCTCAAATGTCATCTACCTTCATGCATTCAGTGTTTTCTTTTCAGGATCTCTACTAATAAAGAGACCAATAACATCACATTTTTGTATCAGAACTTAAGAAATGTATTCTCTTCTGATATTTTTAGTTTACAAAATATTTCTTAAGACAAAAAATTAATTGTTTTGGTTATTATAACATTGAATAAATTTATCATTTCTCTACTAAAAACTTAAGTGATCTTGCATTTATATATATGCCATACTTTTTATTGATTATACCTCGAGTAGTTTTCTTGAATCCTAACTGGTTTTTAAATAATCAAAAGTACTCACGACTCATTTACAGGTACAAAGATGTAGTCTTTATTAAAGATGTTTATGTGACGAGTCCATGTCCTCACTCTCTTATGTCTTCTCTGAGCCATTCTAGGAATATGAAAAACATGTAGATTTATTTTAAAAGTTGTGAGGTTTATTAAATCACTGACTTCAAAGTATATAATTTAACATACCAGAAATATATTTAACTGTTCTTATGTCTGATTACGATAAACAGTAATGGAATAAACAGAGTAAAGGCAGCGCATTGCTAAATGTTTGGTAGATCCCAAAGTGGCTCAGCAACTGATCATAAACACTTTCTAACTCTTCCTGCTTTGCTCCACTTAAGGATTATGTAAAGTATCATCAAACCTTAACAAAATTACCCAACAGTTCTCTCTGTGGTAAGTGGCTTTTTATCTTGAATTTTAAAAGATAAACTTCATCTCCCTTCATTTGACACATAAAGAAATTACAGGACAAAGCTAAGAGCACCCACTGGTCCTCATCCATTTTCCTTTTAGTTCTTCAGCAGATATTTGTTCACTTCCAAAGAACAAATAATGAAAATAACCTGAGCTCGTCTGAAACAAATTTATAATTTAAAGGAGGCAAACGAAAACACACAAGAAATAACTAAAATACAATGTCAAAAAAGGCACAAAGAATCATCTAGAATAGCCACCTTGAACACACACATGAACACACACAAACACACACACGTTATGCTTTTTTTTTAAACCATTGGGGGAATTATAGCAAAACAATTTTGGATGTTAAAAAAAATCTACAAAGAAAATGGGCACAGGGTGGGGGGGCAGAAGGGAGAGCAGAAGGGGAGGAAGAAGAAGAGAGAAAGGGAGAGCTGAGGAGAACTTGAGGGAACAGGATAGTAGAGATAGAGGAAGGACAGAGATGAGAACAAAGAAAGAGATATCTTGATGGAAGGAGCCATTATGGGGCTAGCAAGAAACCTGGCATTAGAGAAATTCCCAGGAATCCACAAGGATGACCCCAGCAAAGACCTTAAGAAATAGTGGAGAGGCTGCATGAACTGACCTTGTTCTGTAGTCAGATTGATGACTATCTTAAATGTCGCCATAGAACTCTCATCCAGCAACTGATGGAAGAAGATGCACATCTAAGCACTGGGCTAAGCTCGCAAAGTCCAGTAGAAGAGTGGGAGGAGTGAGAATGTGAGCAAAGAGGTCAAGTCCATGATGGGGACACCCATGAAACAGCTTACCTGAGCTAATGGGAGCTCACCAACTCTGTCCGGACAGGGAAGGAAGCAGCATAGGACCAAACCAGACCGTCTGAATGTGGGTGACAGTTGTATGGCTGGGCAGACTGCGGGGCCACTGGCAGTGGCACCAGGATTTTTCCCTACTGCTTGTACTGGCTTTTTGGAACCCATTCTCTTTGGAGGGATACCTTGCTCAGCCTAGACATAGAAGGGAGGGCCTTGGTACTTCCTCAAAGCAATGTGCCTCACCCTCTCTGAGGAATGGATGGGGGTGGGAAGGTAGAGGGAATGGGAGGAGGGGAAGGAGTGCTAACTGGAATTGGTATGTAAAATGAAAAGATAGTTTGTTTTCTTTTTTAAAAAATAAAAAGAAGAGGAGAGAGAAGAGAGAGAAGCGAAAAGAACAGAAAAGAACATAAAAGAACATAAAAGAAAAGAAAAGAAAAGAAAAGAAAAGAAAAGAGGAACTTAAAGTAGCACAAAGGAGATTTCTGAGTTCTGGCTCAGGGCCTGAGAAGGAAGTCTTCAATCTCTATGTACTATATATCAAGTAATATAGGAAACACACATCTTTGTCTCACCATGTTCATCTGAAAAACATCTAACCATATGAGTAAACATTAGGACTAAGAAAGAATCCAGAATGCACTAAAAAGATATTACAGATTAAACACCATATGAAAAACTATTATAAGTAAAATAATCAGAAGTTATGTTTTTTGAATGCTTTCATTTTAACTCAATAATTATGAAAATTAGAAACAATTACTTCAACTAGTATACTAACTATTAACCTGTTTTACATTTGAGAACATTACGGGTGAACACCTAGTTTGCTTTGTTATGCTGATGTGTAGTAGGCTTCATATTTAAGGTAACCTAATTTGAGAATATATCAATGATGTACGTGGGTCTTCTATCTATCTGTTGCATTCATTGGTTAATTAATAAAGAAAACTGCTTGGCCTGACAGGTCAGAACATAGATAGGCGGGGAAGACAGAACAAAATTGTGGAAGGAAGAAAGCAGAGTCAGGCAGAAGCTCTGGCCCAAGATGGACGTGGGTTAGAATCTTCCTGGTAAGCCACAACC
>LOEQ01002052.1:31628-51681 GCA_001685075.1 Bramus lutescens | reverse complement strand
AGAAGAGGCTAGATATAATGGGCCAGGCAGTGCTTAAATGAATACAATCTGTGTGTTGTTATTTCGGGTATAATCTAGCCGTGCGGGAGCTGGGCAGGACAAAAAGCAGGCCTGCTGCTCCTTATCACGACAAATGGCGCCGCTCCCCTTTCACTACATATCAGACATAGAATGAAGCGAGGATGATAGGAGAAAATACAAAGAACAGGAGCTGGTGAGGTGGCTCAGCAGATAGAAGACTCTAGAGTGGAAGGAGAGAATTAGCTCCTGAAATGACCTCCATCCACACACGTGTATTCACACATTCACACAATACACTGAATAAAAATGTGAAGGCTTCATATGGTACAACATATAGCTCTTGCTGTGAAATACAGGGCTACAAGAGACTTCAGAAGAAAATGTGGAAGGGCTAAACATTTCTGAAAACTATTAGCCTTTTTTTTTCCATTTAAAGAATTAGAATAAGAGCTGGAGAAATGGCTCAGAGCACTGGCTGCTCTTCCAGAGGACCTGGGTTCCAAATCCCAGTACCCATAGGGCAGCTCACAACTGTGTGTAATTCCAGTTCCAGGGTATCAGATGCCCTCTTCTGACCTCCAAGGGTACTGACATATACAGACATACATATAGATGAAGAACTGGAATATACTACATGGGTCCTATGAATCTAAACGCAATGTAATATGAAGAATAAAAGCAATGAATAAAACAGTGGAAGACAGATGTTTAAAAAATAAAAACTCTGGGATCTATTCATTGGGTTCTAATACAGATTGCTGGGCATGGGGCAAGGGTTTGTAAACTATCTGAGTTTCTACTATCTAATAAATAGTAACCACCTCTTCATTTTTGCCTAGTCCTATCCACTGCCCAATAGCTTTAATTCCTAATCAAGACATAGTTTTAAAAAAATACTGAATAGAGAAATTTAGCAAAATTGTACAAATAAGAATGGTTTTCATATTATATTATACTAACTTAATGAAAAGTAGCATGTCAGCAAGGAATTAACCAAAAAAAAAAAAAAACCACAGCCCTACATCTTTGTAACAGAATATAACGCAGGAAAGTACACATTTTTAAAAGGCCAGTGAGGCAATCAGAGATTAACACAGCAGGCACTGCTCTAGTCTAGGGTGGACAGCAAAGAAAGCAGCAGTGCCCCCTAGTGGAAGTTAAAGGGCCAGCAGCCATATCCAGTAAGAGATACATGCAGAAGAAATACGGCCTCTGGTAAAACCACATCAAAAGTAGAAACGGTAGGAAAGAAATAGTCTGGCTTTTCATTCCTTGCTCTCTTAACTTCGAGTATCCGCACTGGAAACCCAGCCGGCAAGAACCAGCATCACACCAGCTCCCTCTTACAGAGCAAACAGTGAAAGGATAAGAAATGGTTCTCACGGTGACAAACCAGGGACCTGAAAAACTGGTAATATGCTTGCTCTTGGGGTTAGTACAATGAAGACACTTCACTAGGAGCACGAAAACAGAAGTCTCCTTTACCTTAAAACTTAAAAGAGTTAGAGAGCTGGCTCAGTTGATTGCCGCACCTGCTGCCAAGCCTGGTGACTTTAATTCAATCCCCAGGCTCCATAACGGTAAAAGGAAAGAATGGACTCTCTCTCTCTCTCTCAAATTGTACCCGAACCTTCACATGCATGATACACGCATATACACACAATAAATTCCTTTAAAACCTTAATTACATTAGACTGACTTACGAGAGATCAGGATTATCTTCTGTTAAATTATTTTCCTTTCTGGTCAAACATTTATAGAAAAAGCTACTAAAAATGTGACTTCGTTCAACAAGTTCATCTGAAGCCTTCTCCAGTAACAGATACCTGTAAAGGAGCAAGCCCACAAAGTAAACTGTGTTTAAATTTTACTAATATTCTTCAGTTACCTTTTATAAGCTAAAAATTACTGCTATATCCAGCTAAATTCAAAGAAATTTTTGGATATTTCTATGATTTGGGCTTCCAGCTTCTCTTTTAGTTATTTCTTGCCTTTCAAAACTATCACTTAAAGTAGAAACTGCACACTTTTTTAAGAAGTATTTACCAAGTTCCTAACATGTATTAAGCAGCACATTTACACAGGACACACAGTAGAAGGGTAGTATCTGCAACCTAAAGAAGTAGAAATAGAAGGAAATGTTGACCAAATAATCACATGAATGTGATTAATGTAAACCTATGACCTATATACGTCTAGAAAACATTTAGTAACTGGAATATTCCTTGCTTAAATTCTTCATCTACTTACATACTAAAATAATTCTTCAGTGCCACTTTATAACTCAATCCCTTAGTGATTATATCTTTTGCACTCAAAATTTACTGTTCTTGATACAATACTCAGTTTTAATAGTTTAATGATTTCACACAGCTAAGGAGCTTAAGTATAAATTAGAGTACAGGAAAGAAAAAGGCTAGAAAGAGAACTCAGGACAACTTGCAGCTCCTTGTATTTTCAGGGTAGCTCTGGGGTGTGTGTGTGTGGTGGGGTAAGGAAAGTATTCAAGTTAGAGAACAATACCCCAAAGTAAAAACAGGGAATGGGAGAATTCACCAAGAATGGTATCTATTCCTGCCAGTAAAACTGGGTAATGTCATAATTCATGACACAGGACACAGTACTCAGGAGAGTCTCTCCTTAGTAACAGAAATCAGTTTGTTGGCCTCATTTTAGCAAGTGATAAGGATAACTATCTTTAAAACAAGACTTGAAATTACCAGACTACTTCCAGGTAATGTAACTGTGTCTTAAAAAACTGAAACATTTATAGAAACGCAGTAACACTCAATCGTCAATAAAAATCATAAAGCATTCAAAGTTACAAAACATTACTCATAAAGAAAACTGTTGAGCAATGGTAGCACATACCTTTAATCCCAACACATAGGAGGCAGAGGCAGGCAGATCTCTGTGAGTTCGAGGCTAGCCTGCTCTACAGTTACAGGACAGCCAGGGTTACACAGAGGAACTCTCAAAAAGCCAAAAGAGAAAAACCAGCAATGATGCCAATTCATAATTTACACAGACCAAACAAAAATACATGAAATTATCAGAACTGCATTCCCAAGAGGAATATATAAAAAAGATTCAAACTGAATTTCTAGACACTCTAAAGTCTATCTTTATAAATATATAATAATGTGAGATTCTGAGCCTTTGTGACTAGAATAAAATAAAATTATGACTAAAAGTGAGTCCAAATGATAATAAATTCATAATCTTTAAAAAATTAGATCTTTTAATCTAGTGTGAGAAATTTTTAGTCTAGGGATATAGTGCAAAATGAAGGGTAAAAACAAATTTTCTTTGCACAAAAAAGCTTTAGGAATTACTAGTGTTCTTGTTTTGTTTTTGCTTTTTTATTTTAGGTAGGCTTTGTTTGGGTTTATTAAGACAGGCTATTGTATTAAATAGCCTGGTCTGGCCTTGAATTTTAGCCCCCTGGATGCCAAGATTAAAGGGCTGTTCCCCTACACCTGGATTGTATGGACATTCAAAGGGCTTTCATAGCTATTCCTGAAACTTTTTCTATTCAACAAGTCGCTTTTTNTTGAGACAGGGTTTCTCTGTAGCTTTGGAGCCTCCTGGAACTCACTCTGTAGAGCAGGCTGGCATTGAACTCACAGAGATCTGCCTTCTTTGCCTTCTGAGTGCTAGGATTAAAGGCATGTGCCACCACTGCCCGGCAAGTTGAGTTTTTTTTTTTAAGTTTAAATTTTTACTGCAATCATGATGGATTTTCTAAATGACAGTTAACTGTTAGGGTGCTTAATGGTGGTCGGAACACAGTCCAGAAATGAAGCCATGTGAAGAGCCGTGTTTGTAAGAACACTCCAAGAAAACAAGAGTCTAGTGACCTGTTTCTTCAAACACGTGGACTTGTTCTTGGAATGTTTTCATGCTCCTGGGTATAGCACATAGGACTGAGTTTACTTCAGATTACTATTATTGCTTGCTGTTGTTATTCAACTAAATGTTTAAACTAGCCTTTATATATTCTAGGGAAAAGCATGTTTTGCCATGTGTGCCTTGTCCTTGTGACTACATACGCTTGATCTTTACTCAGGTGACTATACAGACTGTCTGATGCTCTGAATAAAGCTGGCTATCACATGAGGCTCTGGTCTGCCTCATTTATCAGCTCCATTCCTTAGGTCCTGCCGCCTCCAGAGCACTGACGAAAGATAGACGAATAGAGTTGTTTCTTTTCCATCCCCAAATTGTTTGGAATTTCGTAAATATTTCCTTCACCACAATACAGATTGTTCAAAAAGTACACATTAAAAAAAATCAACGCATTAAAAACTAAGTCGAAACAGCAAGCAGTAACTCTTGTGACATGTGTAGTGTCTACAGATCGTGAGAGAATACAACTGAATTAGTCAACTTCAGTAAAATTCTGGAAGGCAAATGCTTTCTGAATCTGAAATCTTGCCAAGTTACTCTTAACTAAAATTAAAAATAGTTCAGATACAGACACTTATTTTCAGGCAGGGGAACAGCTCAACAACAGAGTTCAATCCTGAGTACAACTGAAAAAAAGACGCTTAAGTTTTACAGTAAAACCTTTAAAACAAATGAGATCATTATTGTACTTACTTAAGATAAAAGTCAATGATTACATCGTTAAGAAATTCTCCTTCTTCTAAACACTCCAAATCTTCATTAGTTACTCCCAAGCCCCCCTTGGTAGGTGGTGGAGGATAAACAATCAACCTTTAAAAAATAAAAATAATTTAAAATATAATTTATTATATTACATAAAGTATATTTATATATAACATGTAATATATTTATGTAAGTTACATTAATATAGCATTAATTAAGAAAGTTCTCATGAAACAGCTACTAGGCAGTAATATCTATAGCTAAACTTTATATGGTAAATCGGGCGATGGTGGTACACGCCTTTAATCCCAGCACTTATGGAGGTGGAGGGAGGTGATCTCTGTGAGGTTGAAGCCAGCATGGTCTACAAAGTACACTCCAGGACAGTATCCAAAGCTACAGAGAAACCATGGCTCAAAAAAACAAAAATCTAAATAAATAAATAAATAAATAAAGCAGAGCAAAAAAAAAACCTTTATATGGTAAAATATCAAGACATAACCGATTATACTTTGCTACATTTTCATAAATCTCCTATGGTATACTGGCCATTAGTTTTTCCTTTCCATTAACTCCTAGGGGCTAGTTCAGAGGACTAATGTCTAATACACACACGTCTAACCCAGTACTCAAAAAACACTCTATCTTTCTGGTGGCCAGAGGTGGCTAACAGAGAAGTAACGAGGAAGCACAGGGAACACACTTCCCTAAGAAAGTGCTGACAACACACACCTAACAGAACATACAGGAAACAATCAGAGCACAGCTGGAAAGTGGCAGAGGACAAATGGCAGTGCAGAAGCACTCTCCTGGCACACTCCCTTGAAAGTTAGAGGGAGAACCAGAAGTGACTTCCAGGCTAGAACTCTGGAATTGTTAGGGCACTATTTGATGAGCAAATGTAACAATTTAATTTTAAAAATTAATAAAATAAACAAAATTTAATAAAAATAATGTAATTATTTAATAATTTAATAAATAAATTTTACAATGCTTATGCCAGAAAAATGTCATGAAACCAAGTTTCATCCACAGTTGGTTTTATCTTGATACTAAAGCACTTAAACAAGAAAACTGAAAATTTTGAATCTAATTTGATAGTTTCTATGTAACTAGTGCCTTATCCTGTGCTTTCAACTGCTTAAAAAAAAGGAAGGTAATAAATACTCAAAGGTGGCGTAAGTAATCTCCAATGTACAGAATACTCTGCCTTCCCAGAAGGAGAAAACATATAAAAGCAGCATCTTTAAAAAGAGAACTTAAATAAACACCAAAGTACCTAAACTGAGAAATATTCTAATAAGCAAATTCATTTCTTTATCATGTATTCATCTATAAGAGGCACAATTTCCAAAACCATACATTGCTACTCCAAAATTTTCAGTAAGTTCTTTAAGATTTCCAAATATAATGAGTCTTTTTTCATACAGACACAAAATGAAATTAAATGACACCTATTATTTTCATGATAATTTGTATTGCCTCATAAAATTATTTCCATCACTAGCTACGAGTTACAAAAGTCAAACTCAAACCATTTCAACAGGTGATCTGCTTAAAAGTCACTGCATAAGTGCAAGCAACCACTACAACCCTGCTACAAACAGGTCATGACGCGGCTCCTACTTCTACAACAACCACACAACCCTGCTACAAACAGGTCAGGACGTAGCTCCTACTTCTACAACAACCACCACAACCCTGCTACAAACAGGTCAGGATGCAACTCCTACTTCTGAACGGGTCCAGTGTGCCTGACTTCTCGCCATTCTTCATCTGGATTTGAAGTAATAGAAAGTGAGTAGCAACCACTGCTTTGTTTCTGTAGGAAAGTGTAAGTAGGCTTGACAACATCTGAATTTGAGGGCTGGAAGAAAAAAAAAGAGTACACAAAAACAAGTATTAGTTTTGAAAAACAGAGGTAAAATCTAGATTTATTACTGAAAAAAACTATGACTAAAAGAAAAGTATATCAAAGAGTAACAACTACACTTTTAAAATTGCTATACATATATAAATCAAATGAAAAACTTTACTTTTTATCAAAAGATTTCATATACACTACAAATCCTACTTCCAGGCATGAGTTCCACAATTAAAGAAGAATTTAACTTTGTGGTTCACAATAATCAAAAATGGTAGATAATATTAGGAAAAAAAACTTTAAATTAAAGGAGACTAAACTCATACAATAACTGGTATTCTATTATTAAATGAAAATACATAAATTTGTATAAGCAATATAGTTAAGCTTTCTGTTTTACCCACCACTATTATGGGTATCTATGAGCTTTTTGAGGTAAAGAGCCTTGGAACACACTTTTGTGTGTGTGTGTGTGTATGAACAAATGTGTTTGCCATAGCTACTTAGGAAATATTTTTTCTTCTTCTAGACATAACTGACAGTTATGTAAGTCATATATTACCAATCTACAAAAGGACATAACCCATTTTTATTTATTTACCATTAACATTGCGCATACATGTGTTTATGATGTATATGCATGGGCATGCATGTGCCACATCATGTGTGTTAGTTGGTTCTCTCCTTCCAGCTTTCTACGAGTTCCAGAAACTTGCACAAGCGTTTCACTCATCAAGCTATCTAAAAGGTCCCTAAACATGCTATCTTAATTACTATTGTTTTGAGATAATGTTGGACTTACAGAATGTTGAAAAAAGGAAAACTCTGTCTATATCCTCCTAATCTTAATATCAGAAACCAGTAAAAATCTGACTATCAAAACTAAAAAGTAACAATGAGAGAGTATCAGCTAAGGACTTTGGTCTGATTTCGCTACTTTTCCTATTAATGTCCTTTTTCTATTTCAGGATCCCATAATTCCTCAGCCTTTTCCTGCTTCAGCACCTGGTAGTTCACAGAATAATGGCCATGTATTTTATAGCTGGGTCTGTCTCCTCCTTTCTCTAGCCATCAGATCTGGATCATACATTATGGGGACACAGAAGTGGTTTGCGTGCTCGATGTGAGGGGCATGCCTTACTGGATGTAGTGTCAACTATGAGCACTTGGCTCCAGTGACGTCTACCAGGTGTCTCTACTACAGAGTACTACCTTTCATTTTCTAATTTAATGAAGATTGCGTTATGGGACTTGAGGTTATACACATGCTAGTTCTCTATGAGTTTTCACCCATTAAATTCATAATGTATTAGTGAAGCTGGGCCAGCCAGCAACAATCATAAATACAGTGCATTAGTTGTGACTTTGTATTTCCTTTATTTTTGTTTTATAATTATTGAATTCTACTCGAAGCACTGTCCCCACCACTTACAATTCATTTAAACTTTCACTCCATATCTGCATCAGCATAGACCCAGAGATGTTTATGCTGTCCTTTGGTTATCATCTCATCCTATTACTGCTGATTCTGCTGAAGAAACTTTCCAGCTTTGACACTGGAAATTCGTTTATGTTCTTGTATTCTTTTAACAAAACAGCAATTTAAACAGGAAAATAATTTCTACCTCTCTACCCTCGGTCAGTTGTGTTGGTCGTATGCTAACCTGAGATAGTGAGTTCCTCCTCGTTTCTGTATCAGCAGCAACAGGGAAAGAGCAAGTTGAAGCACAGTAATAGTGAACGAAAGAGCTTTCTTTTGAAGGGATATCCTGAAACAAAGGAAATGCCTGAACCCAAGACAATGGATAGGAGAGTTCTGATTCTCCATTGGTCTTACTTATTTCCATCATAATATCTTTCAATTTCAATTCTTCTTTTTGTGAAACGGAACTGTTTAACTCAAGGAAAATGAATTCACTGGCTTTTGCTATAAAAGAAAAAAAGAAATCAATTTTTATCAATACTTTTTAAAAGACAATTGTAATTAATCTAATTGTGAATAACAGTAAGGGTTATTATTATTAATTATGCTCTACATTTTTATCTGCTCCCCTCCCTATCTCTTCCCTCCCCAAAAGTAAGGGTTTTATGTAAAACCCAACCACATATTTTGTATGTTAAATAATAACAGACAAGTTTAAATTCCAAAATAGGCAGCTGGAAATCAAAAACCCAAATTCACACTATTAGGCTCCTATTCTACTTCACAGAAATTAAAATTCCAAGTGATACCGACTGTACCTATCATTTAAAAAGCGCTAGTATTTGCTTATGAGTATAGAAATGAATTAACGATAATTAAGCCATTATTTATTTTAGTCTAGCCTCTGTCACAGATCCACCTATCATCTAAAAAACCATTCTGATTAAACACTCCTTTCCTTACTTAACCAACCACTTCAATAATGATCACACACAAAAAAATTATTATCCACCCAAGATAAGAAATAGCTCTTTATAATTCTACAGTCTCTTCTTATCTGATTATGAGTTTCTCTATTGTGTGTAATTAGAACAGGAAACTATTACTTTTATGAGGATAAAATTTAACTCCCTACAACATCTAGTATATATTCAAAAAGAAGAGGGGAGAACAAGATCAAAAAGGTCAGAACAAATATTACTAACTTTATTTAATTCTAAACCAGATACCACTAGGAGTTGAAAAGTAAATACTTCAAGATACATATATGTAGCTATGTATGTGCTCTCAGAACACAAAAAAAGCACTCATCTCAAGTCTTAGAAGTCTGATATGTATATAAGCCGAACTTATTTATCAGAAACTAAGAAAATATACATAATATTAAAAATATATATAATTTATTTAACTTGGCTATTAACTGTGTCACAATTTATAATAAAATAATGGGCAAAAAAAATCTTTTAGGAAATGTAACCATGGATAGCATAACTTACTCTAAAGTCACACTTCAGCCCATAAAGTAAGCCTTAACAAATACAAAAGAAATAAAATAATTTCTTGCATCAGATCATATGGCAAGATGAATAAAACCATAAATCCAGAGCAAGAGAGAAACTCAAATACTTGAAGACTGAACTCTTATAGTGACCAATTTAAGCAGGAATTAAATTTTTAAATTCCTAGAGTCATGAAATGGAAACATAACTTATCAGAACCACTGGGATACCGCAAAGGCAGTTCTAAGAGTTTACAGCTGTGAATCCTTACATCAAATTAAAAAAAATCAGAGAGATATCAAATAAACAAAGCAATGGTGCGTTCGAAAGCCTCAGGAAACAAGAACAAGCCAACCCAAAAAGAAGTAGGTGAAAAGAAGTAAGGGTCAGGGCAAGCTTCATTAAATAGATAGTAAAAGAACAGAACAAAGAATCAAGAAGAGATGGAGCTTAGACAAAATAGACTGGGACTGGTGGAACGATTCGGGGTAAAACAAGACGGCTGCCACCAAGCCTGAAGACATGAGTTTTATCCCCAGGACCCACATGGTGGAAGAAGAGAAGTGACACTCTAAAGATGTCCTCCAACTTCCACACAGGCCTTGAGGCGCACACGTGCATGGTACGTAATGCACGCACGCTCACGCGCGCGCGCACACACACACTCACACACACAAACATAATAAATGTAAAAAAAATTTAAAGAAAAAAGTTCAGAAATACTAAACCTGATCAAAACAAAGACAAGTCATAGATGAGTAAAATTAGATATAAAAAGGGAACCATTACAAGAGATATCAATGAAATCCAAGGGACCTTTATGGGATACTTTGAAAACATATTCTAAAACCCTGCAATTATTTAGAAGAAACGAGCAAATTTCTAGATAAGTATGACCTGTCAAGGGTAATTCAAGAAGACATAATATTAAAAAATTAACAAGATCTATCACAAGCAACAAGGTTGAAGAAATACTAAGGCATATCCCGACAAAGAAAAGCACAGGGCCATTCAGATTCACTGTCCTATTCTTCCAGACCATTAAAAAAAAAAAAAGCAACAGAGCTAGAGAGATGGCTGGTCAGTTCAGAGGATTTCTGCCCTTCCAGAAAACTTGAATATGGTTCCCAACACTACATTAAGTAGCTTACAACCACTTAAAACTCGAAATCCAGGGGATCTGACACACTCTTTTGGCTTCCATGGGCACCTGCACAAAGTATATAAACACACAGGTAAACACACACACACACACACACACACACACATAGGGAGGGAGAAAGAAAGGGAGGGAAAGAGGAATTAACACTAATGCTCCTCAGAGAATTCCACAAAATAGTAAGAAAGAAGGAACACTACTTCAATGTACACAGCCAGGATCACTCTGGTATCAAAACCAAATAAGGGCACAACATGTAAGAAAACTATACACTAAATTTTCTAATAAACACAGACATAAAATCACTCAAACAAGTTCCTGCAAATTGAATTCATGAACATGCTGATAAAACTTCACTATCATGACCATGCTGATACTATTCCAGGGAGACAAGAATCGTTCAACATATGCAAACCAATAACTGTAATACAAATGCAATCAATAACTGTAATACAAATGTATAAATATATTAATGGCAGAAATCACAGATCATATTAATCAAGGCAGAAAAGGCTTTGACAAAAAAATTCAACACCCTTTTGACTTGAAGAAACCAGTAATAAACAGAATATTCTTCAACACAATAAAAGCTACATATAACAATCCTATGCCTGAAACTATACTACATAGGAACACGGAAAGTATCCCTCAAATCAGAAACAAGGTTAGGGTGCTCTCTTCACTCTTGTCAGGCAAGGAAATGAAGTCTTACCTAGAGCAATAAGGCAAGAGAAAGAAATAAAAGTGATAATAACAGGAAAGGAAGAAATTAAATTACCTTCATTTGCAGGTGATGTGATCTTATAATTTAAATATTCCACCCAAAAAATCTTAGATCTGATAAAAACTCTTATCAAATGAATAGCACACAAAACCAACATATGAAAACCAGTAACTTTTCTATACATTAATCGTGCACCTGCCACGTACACATGGCATAAAAGCAGAAGCGACTCTTTGGAGGTGGAAGGGACAGCAGGGGAGGGAACGAGAATGGGAAATGGAGCGCAAAGAAAAAGTACATTAAATATGAAAATGTCATAATAAAACAACTGTTTTATATGCTAAGTAAAATAGCTAATTAAAAAAGAAATACAACCATATATAACTAAAATATAGTTTTAATAGTACAGAAATGTTTTATCTTCAAAGTAGATACTATATAAGACTTTTTTCATTTTTGGTGATAATTTTCCATAACTAAATAAAATCACCAGGCATAATCAAGTGGGTAAGTAAAATAATTTATCTAGTATTAATGGATAACATTTTTAATTCAAGGAAATTAATTTCAATCCAATGAAATAAAGATAGTCTATTAAGTTATCATAGAAAACTTACTTCACACATAAGTTCTGAGGCTCTCCTGAAATTTAGGAATGATCTTTATACTCACATTGCTGGCTTAACATGGGGTTTTCCAGCTGGGTCTGAATCTCTTGAAGATACTTTGAGGAAACCCAGAGGAAGAGGATAGCATGGCTTCTCCCACTGTGATCATCATCCCTGCTTTTCCATAACCCAAATCTCTTTAAATGAGTGGTGTCCACTGACAGCAAAACCTCATTCGTGGACACTGAAATAAATAAAACAAGCAATTTAAAAAGTAAGCTTTTTAGGAACATACCATCTCTGATACTAATTGATATACTGTATGTCTTAGTAAGGGTTTCTGTAGTGAAAGGGGAGAAGGCCTGGCCTGCTTTTTGTCCGCCCAGCTCCCGCATGGCTAGCTTATGCCCAGAAATAACAACACACAAATTGTATTCATTTAAGCATTGCCTGGCCCATTATATCTAGCCTNTATTAACCAATGAAAGTAACACATAGACAGATGACCCTCCTACATCAGGTTTCTATTGCTGTGATGAAACACCATGCCCAAAAGAAATTTGGTGAGGAATATGTGTGAAATTGCCAAAGGAAAATTTAATTATCATCTAAGAAATGATGAGAATGAAAGAAATAGCCTTCCCCAGGGAAGAACATACCAACTGGTTATCCAATATCAAATTGTCAGTCCTAAAAACATATATACAAGTAACATTACAGAGACTAAACAAGCTTTAGTGATATAGTTAGTGTGTGCGTGTTAAAGAAAAAGAGGCCACGAATTTGAAAGAGAGAAACAGGGGTGCATGAAAGTGGTTTAAGAGAGGAAAAAGGAGGAAATTATGTAATTTTATTATAAATTAAAATAAATAATAATTCATCTAAAAAAGAGGTGGACAGTAAAGAAATCATAACTTCTTGACACATGCTGAAAGCATGATATCATCCTCCACAGAGTCCTGCCCAGCCATGCTTACTGCTACTCTATTCAAAACAGATAGCAATGAAAACAACATAAATGCCCTACAAAAGGATAATGAAAGTGTGGTACATACACATTACAGAATACTACTCAGCTGTGAAGAAATAAATAAATAAATCATGACTTTACAGGTAATTAGTCAGAACTAGAAAAGATAAATTGGATGAGGTAACTAGACTCAGAAAAAGGTAGCATGTTGTCTCTTTTGGAGGTTTCTAGCTTCAAATCTTCAAAAGTGCACAGCCTGGAGTTACTACAGAAGCCAGGAAAGTAAAAAGGGATCATTTGGGGAGAGCATTAAGGAGGGGAAATGAAGTGAAAGGGAAAATGAGAAAATGAGGGCTTCTAATAAGGGAGGGAGATAAATACTGAAGGAAGAGGGGGGAAAATAACAGGGTGTCTGAAAGGTCATAAAGAATCACATTATTAACTACAATCTGAAAATATCTATAATACATAGTACGTCTATGTATAAATATACGCATCTAGTTTAAATGAAACTTTCCCATTGAGGCTGACAACGCTCCCTCCAAGACCCAAAGACCATCTACCAAAACCCCAACACCAGGGATGAGAAACCCTCTTCAGAGTTGTTCATCAGAGTCATCCAAAGGACTGCCAAATACTACAGGCTTCTGCCCGTAGCTGCTCCTGAGAGGTGAAAGGTAAATCCATATTGCTGAAGACACCATGCACATCAGACACAGGGCACAAAGGCTCCTGAGTTGAACTGAAATGAATGCTTCCTCCCTGAGGACCAGCTTTCAAGTACCAGAGGGCACCACACAGGCTTCCCAAGGGAGGCAACCAACAGTCTGACCCAGCTCTGATGTATATGAACCACAATGGCTACTAGCATGGCACAATAATCTAAAGGCTGAAGCAGTGGCATGCAGACCTTGGTGGTAACCAACAGCTCTCTAAAAGGACTTAAGATTCTCACCAAGAGGGAAATCATGCTCGGATCCAGAAACCTTGCCAGCTATCCAGAGCTACTAAAGTCACAGATCTTTGAGCAGAACCTGTAACTACCACTGTCCCTAACTACATTTATCTTTAT
Organism: Bramus lutescens; assembly: GCA_001685075.1. Classification (NCBI taxonomy): domain Eukaryota; kingdom Metazoa; phylum Chordata; class Mammalia; order Rodentia; family Cricetidae; genus Bramus; species Bramus lutescens. The sequence continues at coordinate 37,730 of LOEQ01002052.1, read as the reverse complement.
ACCCACAGATAAGTGTATTTCTTGCCACCCATCAAGGAAACTTCTCTTTGCAACAGACAGAGGCATTTATAGAAAACCCACAACTGATCAAAACTTAGTTGTGGATCCCAGTTCCAACTGATAGACATCTACAGTCACACTGCAGAAGAAAGGGCAGAAAGACTGTAAGAGACAGAACATCAAGGAGTTTGCTGTGGGCTTGTGTCTCCTATGGATGTCAGAAGCTACATCCATGAATTCTCACCTATATGATAAACACGAACAAGGAAAACTGTATATTACCTCTCAATAATTAGTTCTAAACAGATTAGCATTTTCTAACCAGGGCTATCAAGTTATCGTGTGCCTTATATGTTCTCTCCAATCATTAGACTTATCACCATAGCAGAGTTCTCGATTCTGAACATGCAGGAGCTGAGGAACTGAAGCTGCTTCAATAACATCTTCAGTGCCACCATGATGCTACTTTTACTCTAGTTCATATCTGGTGTTATCTGTGCATACATTTTTCTTCCTTGCTCTTTTTATAATTCACTTTCTAAAGAGAATTCTCTGTCAGTTATTATTTTTCCTTACTAATTACTTTGGAAAATTATTGTTTAGGAAAGAATAAGAAAATAGTCTATATCTCTTTAAGCTATAGGTACATTTCCATCTGCTTTACTTAGATAAGATAGAGCATTAACAAAACCTCTCTGTCTATGCAAATATATACTATATGTTTATGTGCTTTTTTCCTTTAGTTCTTATTGTAATCATTTTTGTGTATAGCAAAATACTTGTGCTGTCAAACTTTTATTTCTGTTAATCCTAAGAAATCATCAAGAGTATTTTAGTATCATTTGATTTATACTCATTAAAACGATAATCAATATGTTCCTTTTGGTACTTAAAATATTTTAAGGTTTTTTTGGAACTGCAAATAATGTTAAAATCAAACATTATTAAACTGCCTTCACTTTACTTAGCTTCTATACTGAAAAGTGATGGTAAACTTGTGGAAAAATTTCAGAACTTTTTCTAATAAATTACTCTATACTCAAAATTATAGTGAAAAAATTTCATTAAGAGAAGGTGGCTTACCTTGAAATGGGATTTTAATATACTTCGTTGTGAACTAAAGAAAAAATATGAAAAAATGAGTAAATGAGTTACTACTCCAAGTTTGTCTCTATTCAGTTTTCTTAGTATTCAAGTATTTAGTACTATTCAATGTTTAGTAGTAAAAGTACTAAAGAATCAAAGCAAAGAATTATATCAATGTAAAAATTTAGTTTGAAGGTTAAGGGTGTCTAACTGTACAAGTAACTTTACCTGAATACTCATTTATAAAAACTGGTAACACCCTACTTTTCAAAAGTATGTTCTGAAATTAAGAACTAAGACAATGTCCAAAGAAATGTCAGGAGACCAAATAAGGCAACTATTTCCAAAGAAGATAAGAAATCTCTTATGGATTAACCAAACTCACAAGAGAACTGATCAAACCAAGGTGCCAATATGCTATTTATTTGTAATGAGACATTAAAAGCATCAGAAAATAGCTATACCCCACCGTTGGGGAAGTTCTGTCTTTGAAAACTAACAGAACTCATTAGATTATTTTTACTACGCAGAAACAGAACAACAACAAAAAACTGCTTACTAAAGAATGGCTACAAACGTCTAATAAAGCTGACTTCAAAACAGTGATGCACCTGTCAAAGGATGGCCAAGTTAAGTCTCAAGCTGGCACACTCCTCTGCTGAGCAACTTTCTTTCGGTGGACCATTGCCATCTCTTTTATCGTTTCTTTGTTCTTTTCAGGAACTCCTTCTGGCTGAGCTCCTTGCTCTTTCTGATCCTTCGACTTCATTACACTATTTCCACTGGTCTTCTGTATGTCTGTTCAGCGTAAGTGTTCTACTTATAGTTCAAGACAAAACCTTACATGTACTATCTAAAACAGGTTTGTCTTTTGACAATTGCTTTTCCCTTACTAACAAATAAATCTGCTTTTTTAACAAATAAATCTTTGGTTAAGTTTCTCTTCTAATCAACAGATTTATGAAACTGTTGACTATTTCACAGATAAAACTTGTGAATACAAGATAAAAATCAAATGGACAGCATGTGAGTTCTAGGCAGTGAAGGTGTTCAATGACAACACTGGTTTCCTTGTATCCCATTTATTTTCTGAATTTAAAAATTACTTTATATTATATTTTTTAAAAGTACTAAACTCATATTCCACAGGGTAAAGTGAAGCCAAATGTGAGGCAATGGGGCATATTGGCTAAGTGCTGAGCTTGGATTTCAAATTCTGCTTCTGTTGTTTCTACCACTACAGTTAGGGAAGTAAACGGTAAGTCACTGAACCTTTCAGATTTAATTTAGTAAGGCCCTCAACCCAAGGGTACTATTATCACAAAAAGATACATCCAATTAAGATAATCTAATTTAATGTAACCAAATATACCTCCTGTTAGTTTCATATAACTATTTAATATATGTATATATTATAATACACATCTTCCCAAATTCTGACGTTTTACATTTTACTGAACACTAAATCTCAGAAAATGCAGCTCAGTAAATATAAAGTACTATCTCTAGGAATAATATAGTTTGTTTTTCAGAGTTCATACAGCTATTACTTCAAAATTAATGAGAAACACTGTACCACAATGTCCTGGTGTCATCTTTCTTACACGTGCGCTCCCTCTTCCTTCCCATACCATTAAATGTTCTTGTTCTACCAAAACCTATTTGACAAAAATATGATGCTGATCTACATCTCTGTGTGGTCACTGCAACACGTGATCTATTCCCAGATAAATTTTAAAGCCTAGATAAGAAAGTGATACTATAGTAAATCAGTTCTTGAAATAGTACATCTATTTGAAGAAGAATAAAGCTGACGGCAATGCTAATATATAATATCCTTCAATAGTCAAAACAGCTCTCTGAAAATCAGTGTGCTTTGTAAACCTTTCTCATTATCACAAGTGTTAGCATTTTTTGGGGAAAAAAACTATATTTACTGCTGCACTCTCTAAAGAGACAAATGACCAACTGAAGAAAGCTGCTCTAATTTATATAACTTTCCATTATTATTTCCTAATAAAGTTAAACAGTAACTATCAGAATAGTAAGAAAATTATTTAATTACAGTCATGTCTAGCATGGTTAAGTACTCTGATGTTTGAAAGACTAAACTTAATTATCTAATATGTTTACTCAATAAAAAACATTTCTATCATTTCTGTTATAAAAAATCATAAATTCTGTCTGAAAAAATGCATATAAAGTATCTTTGAAGACCAAGAAATTTTTAAGACTTTTACCCCTCTCCCTTCTGTTACTTCCTATATGTTTCAATTTTAAAAACTGTCACATATTCTCTCATTATAATTCTATACACTATAGAATTCCTTGTACTCTTTCTTCATGTACATAAATTATAGTGATTTATTAAACTGCTTTCCTATAATAAGATATACATTTGTTTTGAGCTCCTGGCCTCAAGTGATTGTCTCACCTCAGCCTCCCAAATGAGACCACAAATGGGTACTACTGTGGCCAACTTAAATCCAGTGATAATTAAAGCAAAATACTAGGACAACTGAAATGAACAACAAATGAAAATTGTAAAAGACATCCATTCTAAAATGGAAAGGAGAAGTAAATTAATTAATTGTAGTAAATTGCAGAATAATACACATAATACTGCTTTATATATATGTGCATGTATGAGAAATATGAAATCATATATATTCCAAATTAGTAGCTGCTGCCTTTGTATACAAAATTATTTGCGGTCTTCATGTAGATTTTTTTGTTTGGTTCTTATTTTTGCCTACACTATGACAAACTTTACACTATCTGAAAGTGAAAAGGTGGTCACTAATATTTTTATTTTGGCGATTATAATTACATCATTTCTCCCTTTCCTTTATTCCCTCCAAGCCTTTCCATGTATCCCTCCTTGTTCTCTTTCAAATTCATAGCCTGTGTTCATTAATTATTGTTTTCATGCACATTTGTATATGTAGATACACATATATTTCTAAATATAACCTGCTCAGTCTGTATAATATTGCTTGCATGACTGTCTTCTGAGCAGATCATTTGATGCTGGACAACTAGATAGCGTGTTTTCCCTAGGGAAGAGCATTCCTTCTGCTCGCAGCATTCTTAGCTGCCTGCAGTTCTTTGTGTGGGGTTGAAACCGTGTGGTCCTCCCCTTGTCCGCTTCCGTAAATCTATTACTGTCCTTTTTCAACTTGTCTTTAGGCGATCCTGTGGTGAGATGTTACTTTTTATATAAAAAGTTATAGGATTTACTTACCGTGACACAACCTTTTGAAGCTCCTTTTATTTTACCAATATACAGAGAAGTAAATACAAAATCCAGTTTCAGATCCATTTCACTATTAGATTTAATACAGGAAATGTTTTCCATGTCAGGATTGTATGGACATAATTCAGATGATGCCTAACAAAGAATAAATTATACATGTATAAATCTCTAAGAATAACGAAAAAGATGAAAATTATGTTTTATCAAAGACAAAATCCTTCTTTAAATTATGATTAAAGAATTTTATGCTGTTCTTCAGTTGACCTGAGCTAGTGAGAGCTCACTGACTCTGGACTGATAGTGGGCAAACCTGCATAGGCCCAAGTTAGGCCCACTGAGTGTGGGGACAGTTGTGAGGCTTGGGAAGTCTGGGGAGCCACTGGCAGTGGGACCAGGATTTACCCCTAGTGACATCTAGGTGCACATTCTTTGGAGGGATACCTTGTTTAGCCTAGATATAGTGGGGAGGGTCTTGGTCTTGCCTCGAAGTGAAGTGTCTGACTTTGTTGACTCCCCATGGGAAGCCTCACCCTCTCTGAGGAGTCCATGGGGAGGTGGAGTGGGGGGAGGTGGGGAGTGAGAGGAGGGGAGGGAGTGGGAACGGGGATAGCTGTGTAAAATGAGGAAATATTGTACTGAAAATTCTTAATTAAAAAAGAAGTAAAACTAAATAAATGGATAAATAAAATAGAAGAATTTTATGCTGTTTTTAATATAAAAAAGACTAAGATTTTTGAATAAAATAGATTTTAAACTTACTTTGAATCTTGGATATTTTTAGATTTTGTGTGTGCATGTGTAAAAATTAATTATTTATCTTTTTTATTGTTTTTATTGTACTATACATTTTTCTCCATTTCCTTTCCTTCCTCCCCTCTCCCCCTCTAACCTCTCCTGTGACCCACACACTCCCAATTTACTCAGGAGATCTTCTCTTTTTCTACTTCTTATTTAGATCCATGTATGTCTCTCTTAGGGTCCTCTTTGTTGTCTAGGTTCTCTGGGGTTGTGGACTGCAGGTTCATTTTTCTTTGCTTTATATCTAAAAGCCACTTATGAATAAGTATATATAATATTTGTCTTTCTGGGTCTGGGTTACCTCACTCAATATGGTTTTTTTCTGAATCCATCCATTTGCCTGCAAATTTCAAGATGCCATTATTTTTTTACCACTGAGTAGTTCTCTATTGTGTAAATATACCACATTTTCTTTCCATTCTTCGATCGAGGGGCATCTAGGTTGTTTCCACATTTTGGCTATTGTGAATAATGCTGCTATGAACATAGTTGAGCACATGTCCTTGTGGTACGAATGAGCTTCCTTTTGGGTATATAGCCCAAAGCAGTATGGGTATTGCTGAGTCTTTAGATTGTTTCCTAATTTTCTGAGAAATTGCCATGCTAATTTCCAAAGCAGCTATACAAGTTTGCACTCCCACCAGCAATGGAGCAGTGTTCCCCTTACTCCACATCCTCTCCAGCATAAGCTGTCATCAGTGTTTTTGATCTTGGCCATTCTGACAGGTCTAAGACGGAATCTCAGAGTTGTTTTGATTTACATTTCTCTGATGACTAAAGATGTTAAAGATTTCCTTAAGTGTGTTTCAGCCACTGGAGATTTCTCTGTTGAGAGTTCTCTGTTTAGGTCTGTATCCCAATTTTTTATTGGATTATTTGTTCTTTTGATGTCAAGTCTCTTGGGTTCTTTTTGGAGATCAGTCCTCTGTTCGATGTGGGGTTGGTGAAGATCTTTTCCCATT
>LOEQ01002051.1:312127-323827 GCA_001685075.1 Bramus lutescens | reverse complement strand
TTCTTTCTTTCTTTCTTTCTTTCTTTCTTTCTTCCTTTCTTCCTTTCTTTCTTTATGTCTGTCTTCTTGTCATCTCACCCTAAATTGTTTCTTTGGAGAGAACTCTTTCATGTTGATGCATTACTGTTTTTATTAACCATTCTGCAAAGCAGTTCTGTCACATCATATTTTGTATACAAGTCCAGGAGTGACTGTATTTGCTTGTTAACATCCTCTAGTACTTCTCAATTAATTTTGCTTATATATATTTGAAATCTTCCCCTGACCCATTAACTATTATAGAATTGTCTCAATTTATCTTTCTGCTGCTGGGATATGACACTCTGAGAAAAACAACTTAAGAAAGGAAAGGTTTATTTTGGGCTATAGTTTCAAGTGGACACTGTTGCAAAGAAATCTCAGTGACAGGAGATTGCCCATTACATATATAGCTGGGAAGCAAAAATGGTGCTTTCCACTGGTTCTCTGTATTTTGACTACCATTCAAAAAACTAGAATCTTATCAAGTGTTTTGGCAATGATCCTAATATGCAGAAAAACATGGAAATATAAATTTCCAGTCTTAAAAGTAAATAACTCTCAATAAAGATTGCTATATCCAACAAAGTTTTCTATTTAAATTTATTTTTGAATAAGAACATTTAAAGATAAGCACAACATAAATGGTATCTAAGGTAGTACTACAAAAACTTCTTAAAGGGATACTATATATAAATTATATTGGAATTTTCATATACAAATGCATAAGAAATTATTGTGAAAGAAGAAGATGGACAGAGAATTGTGAACAAATCAGTCACACTCCATTAGAAAACCAGCAAATTTCTTATGCTGTGGGATAATGCTTTTGCACAATGTAAAGATTTGTCATTTGCATTGGTTTAATAAAATGCTGATTTGCCGGTAGCCAGGAAGAGGAAGTATAGGTGTCACAACTAGACTAGGAAAATTCTGGGAAGAGGAAAGGCAGAGACAAAGTCACAAATCAGATGCAAAGGAAGCAAGTTAAGAATGCCTTATTGAGAGAAGATACCAAGCCGTGTGGCTCAACATGACAAGATTTATGGGTTAATTTAAGTTTTAAGAGCTACTTATTAATAAGTCTGAGAGCTAAAAGGCCAAACAGTTTATAATTAATATAAGCCTCTGTGTGTTTCTTTGTGATTGAATGGCTGCAGGAATGGGAGGGACAGACACTTCTGTCTACTTATGCATTAGGAGAGAAAGAAAAACAACCAACAGCATGCCATCTACTAAAATAATCAACAAAATGATTGATAATAACCCAATCTAACAATAACCTTAAATACAAATGTCCCTAATTCACCAACTAAGTTTCAGAGTAACTGCTTCTATGAAAACGCAAGATCTTTCTAGCTGATGTTCTCAGGAATTTAACATAACTTAAAAAGACATTTATATATTGAAAATGAAAAGTAGAAAATCTTCCTACTAAACCAGTGAGAGTCATTAAACAATTGTCATAGCCATCTGCATTTCTAATAAGGTAGAATGAAAACTAATCAGTGTACATAAAGATGACCACTGAAAATAAACACAGGGAGAAATTTATAAAAAGGATATAACTATTGTAAATATTTATGCACCTAAACGTCAGGCCCCAAATATCATGAAATAAAAGTTAAAAACCATAATAAGGCACATTGGCTCTGGAACAATAATAGTGGGGTATTTCAATCCTCTGTTGACATATATAAATAGTTTTTCACAATAAAATTCAATGAAAATCCCTCAAAATTAATTATGCCAAAACTCAGCTGGGATAATGACTATATACAAATCATTTTATCCAACAAATAAGGAATACACATTTTTCTTAGGACCACATAGTCCCCTCTCTAAAACTGATCATATTGCATACCAAAATTAAATTTAAGTAAAATATATGAAAATCCTAAATAACTCCCTCTATATTATCAGACCACCTTGGCATAAAAGTATAAAAAATAAAATTGAACCCAGAAAAAGAGCAAAGACCTGTAAGTAATATTCTTTGAAATACACAATAGGTCATTGAAGAAATTAGGGAAAAATTTAAAAATAATTCCCAGAATTAAATGAAAATGAGATCACAACTTTCCAGAACTCTTTAAATAGAATCAGAATAGTTATAAGGCAAACAAATTAAGCTGCCAAGGTTCACATTTCAAAATCTAGAAAATTATCTAAATCCTTATTTTACACCCTGCACAAATATCAACTGCAAATGAAGCAAAGACATCAGTGCAGAACCTGAAACTCTGAAATGCTGAGGAATAAAGACAGGGAGCACTACAAAATGGAATAAGTATGGAATTTTTAAATTGAGTACTTGCTGATCAGAAAATAAGGCCAAGACTTGACAAAAGGGACCTCATAAAAACAAAAAGCTACAGTAAAGCAGAGATTGATCAATCAAGCCTATAGGGACTTTACACAAGTGTAGAAAATCTCTGCCCACTGTATATCTGACAGAGGATTGCTGTCTAAAAACACACAAAGAACATCAACAAAACAAATAAAAATGTAACACCAACCAAGTCAGCAACTTAATGGAGAAGCAGGCTATATATTTGATCAGAGACCTCTAAGTAAGAAGTATAAAAGCTAATAATCATTGTCCACCTTTTCTTTTTATTTGATGTTATAAAACACTCTGACCAAAACAACTTTAGTAGTAAATAGTCTATTTAGCGTACAAATTTAGGTACATTATTGAAGGAAGTCAGGGCAGGAAACTGGAGACAGTAGCCATGGAAGATAGCTGCCTGGAGGATTGCTCTGTCTTGCTTACTGGCTCATGCTCGGTTATCTTCCATATACTGGCCAGGATCGCCTGCTAGATACTGTGGTGTCCACACTGAACTGGGACTCCCTCTATCAATTATTAATCAAGACATCCCCTTTTTAAAATTCCTACAGCCAAATTTGATTTCTACAATTTTTCACAGACTATGTTGGTTAACAATTTAGACTAAACAGGATAAAAAAAATTTAAAGTTAACATTTAAAAATTAACATCCCTCTGGGAAATGCAAATAAAAGCTACTTTGAGATCCAATCTCACTGCATTCAGATTGATTATCATCAGGAAATGAAAAGAAAGCAGATAGAAACTAGGGAGTGGGAAAAGATGAACCTTTGTTTCCTGTTCTTGGGAGCAGAAACTGTTTAAGTAACATGTAAATCAGTGTACAGGTTTCTCAGAGATCGCGAAGAGCTGTTACCTGGCTCAGCTAAGCGACTTCTGGACATATTTACTTTATATCCTATTGTATGGATATGTGTATTCATGAGTATTGCTGCTTTATTTACTATAGGGGCACTAGAACAGAGATGAGCAACCGGTTGATGAATGCATAATGACAATGTGGCATGTAAGTGTAGGTGGGGGATGGCCTGAAGCTAAGAAAGAGTCAGAGCATATCTAAAACCATGTTGTTTTGTTTTTCCATTCTGAAAGCGGCAGGAGTTTCCCTTCTTTTCCCACCTTGATCAGGCACCAACAGACTCTAGCAGATAGACTTCCCCAGCAGCAGATATGCATGTTGTATGCAGCAATTGACAACCTCATGCCTCTCTAAGGCTATGAGTACTGGTTGCATTTTATCTGATCACTGAAACAACCTTGCCTGGACTTCTTTTCTTTTTTAATATGATCTTATAAGTTTCCTTCCCCTATCACCTGCTGTTCCCCATTTTGCAGATGAAGCACCCCTCGATGTTCTCGATGTTCTTGCCCCACCCAATACCATACCATCACATGGATCCAACCAGCCATTTTTTCTGTGCTATAACTGTCCCCTGCCTTCTCTTAATAGGTAAACTCTCTTTAAACACAGTTGGCTGGGTGTTCTTTGCCATCATACTCATGGCTGCTCGCTCATACTGGGATAATGCAGACTCATGTTCGGCACACATTCACAATTGAATGTATTTACGATTAAATACATTAAAGAAGCATAAATGTTAATTTGCACACACCCATAATGGAACAATATCATAGTCCTTTCGATAACCAAGAGGTATCATAGTTTATAGTAGGATATATATGTGTTGCTTGCTGGATATGGCGATAGTTTATTTCCTGTTAAGAAACAATACAGTAGCATTGAATTTTGTGATAGTACACCAAAAGACACACTAGTTATTCATGAATTGTTTATTTCTGGAATTTTCTATTCAATATCTACAGACAACACTCTAAGTAAGTGCAAAATCAGAAAGCAAAAGTGCAGATGTGAGAACTATATTAATTACAAAGCCGTTTAAACACTTTTAGAGGAACAGAAAAGAGGAGAAGCTTCTGATATTTTTGTGAAAGAAGCAAAAACTCTTAACCTAAGATAATACTTTAGGTTACTATCTGCTATACCATCCCTCACAGAATGAGTGTAATGTCACACAGTCTTGCTTATAAATTGAGGTAACTAGACAGTAAGTACCCTGAGGATTGTTAATATGGAAGAAGTGAGCCTTATTTCATGGATATACTTTTTCTTTTTCTCTGAATTGGACTGGTCTGACACTAACACACACGTTTAGTCTCTCAATACCATTTCACTGCTTATGATATGTATCCTCTTATGGCTCCAGAATGCCTGATATGCAGATAACTTCTGATATTGTACATTACTGTTAGCCAGCTGTCAATAGTTTACCGATGAATGCCTTGCTCCTGACTTCTAAGGGTCCCAAGACTTCCCATTGCTGTAGGCTCCATTAACTCCTCTCTCTTAAAAGCTCACCTCATATTGAAAAGATGGAAGATGTTTTTACATCACAAGCAACAAGTCTCCTGTACTCTGAGTACTTAGTTTTTGGTTATAATTATTTAATAGTATAGTGGTTACTTTTGGAAGCAACATATATAGTGGGAATTCTGTATTAAAACAAAAAACTTAAATTCATCATTATATTATATTAATATGATGTAAGTAATAAAAGTTATTATAAAATTAAAACTAAATAGAGCCGGGTGGTGGTGGCACATGCCTTTAATCCCATTACTCAGGAGTCAGAGGCAGACAGAGCTCTATGAGTTGGAGCACAGCTTGGGCTACAGAGATAGTTCCAAAACAGGCTCCAAATCTACAGAGAAACCCTGTCTCAAAAAACAAAAAAAATTAAAGTAAATAAAAGCAACAAACTCAAACCAAATAGTAATCATGTACATATATGTACTATTTTTTAAAGTCAAGATTAAACTCTTAAAAATGCCACTTCAATTAGTGTTGAAACCCAGAAAGTATACACTAAAACACTTCCCAAGAAAGAGCTCACTTTTCTCATGTTGACTTTTTTCTCCCTCTTATTATAGTAACCTCAGTGTATTGTCTGTCGCTCTTTCTGTGGCCTAATTAGACAACCATTTCCTGAAATCTCCTTAAAATCCAGCTCTCATAAAAACTGAAGATGGATTCGGGGATAAACTAGTCAAATTCCTTTCTGAGGACACTAGGCAGTATCAGATTTCCTTGCTGATAAAAGTAAGTGCCTGTCTTGATTGGATGGGAAATGCTACAGTATCATACTCCTACAGTTCCTAATGGATGAATTAGCAAGAATAGGGTTAGTAATTTAGGGAAGGACTAGAGATCAGGGTAATTCTTTTTGGTTCTTGCCCAGACAAACACAAAGGGGCCAAGATAAGGTGTGAGACAAGGTGTTGAAAAAACACCCAATTAAAGGTAAACTGCCAGTGGGGAGAAGGGACACACACTGGGGCTTCAGATCAGCAAAGTAGCAAGTCCAGGCATACAGTCATCTGTAATACCTGAGGTCTGGAGCAGGCAAACCAGCTTGAAGCCATCTATCACCATAGCAGTCATTGGCTGCAGGGGTTGTTTGAACCCTAGATTCCTGGAGAGAGTACAGCACCAGAGTGATTACATCACAAAGCTTCTGACCCTGAGATCCAGTAAGTAGATGTCCATAAAGTAAGGATCAAGAGGTTTGGTTCTCTCTAGACTCTTAGCTCTGCTGGGGAGCAGACATTCATTAGAGAGATAAGGCTCAAGTTGGAGAGATAGTTCTTAAGTATTAGCAAGAGCCTTTCTGAGGCATCCCAAAGAAAAACGGCAGGTCATTTGCCACAGCAGAGAGGGCTTGGAGAAGGTACAGCTGCAGCCATCATAGAAGACTTGGACCAAGTACACAATTATAAATTATGACATCACCAACAAAAGCAAAATTCTTGAGGTGGGAAAAAGACTAATCTTCCAGTCCTAAATAAATCTTCTGTTTATCTTCAACTGATTAGAGGGATATTTTACTTCTGTTATATATAAATAATTGTATGTGATTTTGAAAATGAGAGTTTGAAAACCTTTAGAATGGAGACAATTAGTCAACTGCTTACCAAAATCTTCTTTAAATTAAAATTAAACTCAGGGTTTTCTAATTCTTTTCAAACTGTCTAAAATCATTCATGTTCTGAGTGGTAACGAAAGCAAAAGTGAACATAGTGTTGATCTATAGTATAATTTATGCTCATTGCACCATGTATAGTCAGTTTCTCAATGAAGACTTAATTGCAAAATAAATTTGATTTTCTTTCATATTTAAATATTGATGAAATCAACCAACAACTTGATATATTATGTGTGCAGGAGTTCTTGGTCTTTACCTGTCACTAAAGGAAAGAATGGATTGTAAAGATTTTACCACTGAAGTTACTCATATTGGAAGATCTGTATGTATAACACAATAAGACTATTGAGGATGTCATCACATATGTTTTTATATGTTGCCTTATGGAAATACAAACATAAATGAAGATATGTATATATAGATATAGATATATGTGAATCTATAAACATAAATAAATACAAAGATATATGTACATGCATATAGATATGTGTACTTAGTAAAATGTATAACTTATTTTTAACATGGGAATAAATTATATATATATATATTATATTATTAAAAATAAATCAAACTAAATGTTTTTTTTAAAAAAGACTTATTTAGCTTATAACATGTCGTCAACTTTGGTCCTTGCCTCTAAAGCCTTATGATGGGAAAGTGTGCAAGATAAATCACATGGTGGACCAGGGAACCAAAAAAAATTGTGGTCAGATTGATTCAAAACTAGCCTCCAGTAGGTACTTAGCAGGGTCTGATCCCCACATTCTGCATTGACAAGAAGTATTTCAACACCCCACTTACGTGCCATTGGTGTCTGAATGTCATCGCTGTTGTTTAACATTGAAAAATGAAGACCAATCCTCCAACACAGGGACCCTTGGGAGAAAAACCCAAAAGATATACAAATAAACAGCATATTGTTGCTTGAGTCAGCTCAGCAATAGAAACCCTTATTTACTGTCTCTGCAATTCAAATGACATTTACATGAAAGCTAACAGGAAAAACAGAGTGATCTGAGACTATTGGCTTTCCTGGCACACAGTTTTGGTTAGAATCATACCCTTCTTTCCTACTTTTTTTTAACTTTCTTTATACAATTAAATTTGTTTTCACTATTTTTCTCTCATGCAACTTTGCACAATCTTTATGTATCCAGATTTTCAATCTCTCACTTGACAACAAGCAGCTATGTTTAGCTTAAGTCATAAGGATGTTAGTGTGTCCCTGCTAGCAGCTGAACTTAAAGAATAAGGTAGCCATAGCATACAGGATGATTGCTTGATAGGGAATATATAGATGGAGACTGCTCGCTTCCTGGCTGCCCAGACCAGAATAGTCACACAAAAACTATATTAATTATAACACTGCTTGGCTGGTGACTCAGGCATATTTATATCTGGCTCTTTCATCTGAAATTAACTAATATCTATTGTTTTGTATTTTACCACGATGTTCATATTTACCTCTTGCTTCTTGGACAGCTACATGGCATCTGCCTCCTTTGGCAGCTGCTTGGCATCTCTTTGATACCACCTACTCTCTCTCTCTCTTTCTCTCTCTCTCTCTCTCTCTCTCTCTCTCTCTCTCTCTCTCTCCTTCTCTCTATCCAACAGGCTATGTTTTGCCCTTCCATAGGCCAAAGCTGCTTTATTCATTAACCAATAAGAGCAACACATATACAGAATGACTTCACACATCAGGAATGCTTGCAATCCTCTTATCCTTTAGACATTCTGCCATCATTGTGGCAAGATATGCATGGGCAGGGCAGTAGCAGATAGTTTTCTTTTCTGTCCTGAATACAAGAGGCACTTATTTCCTTGCTTTTGCAAAGCATGAGGGAGTGTGCTGTGACAAGAACTTAACAAGAATTGCTCATGCCTAAAAGGAACATAGAATGTTATGAGAAAAACGGAAATCAGACAAATAGACAGATGTATAGTTATTTATAGTATTATAAACTTATGTTATATATATTTCAGGACCCTATACATGCATGAAAATTTATATTATCTAGTGGACTGTACATAGATGGTTTTCTGATAAAGTGTGTTTGGATATGAAAAAAATGAAAGGTCAAACTTAGACATGGAAGGAACTATAGAGAAACTATTCTAACAACAGAAAGAAAACCAGCCTTTTTTGTTAATGCACATTGGGAGAAATGAAGTCATTGAAGTCAACAGAATCAGAATCTTGGAGTGCATGTTAAAATTTTGACTTTTTCTGTGTACATCCAATAGCTGTTGGGCAATTATGCTTGAAATAAGAAAACACTGTAACTAAAATAATATTTCGTGTTAATGTTTCTCCAGTTTCCTTAGTCTTTTATATATCTAGCATGATTAAGTCATGTGGTGAATTCTAATGAAGACTGATAACAACCCTTTGTGCTTGTGATAGAGGAAAATGGTTTCCTGGAAATGTTGGAGTGACTTCTACTTTCTTTATTACCTTGTGTGCTCATTTTCTAGAGAACAAATTAATTTTCTACTACTAAGCAGAGATTGAAAAACATGTGGGAATTATAATACCAACTCTGCTTCCATGTAACAGTCCCTCTGGTTGTGGATCACACATTACAAAGATCAAGAGATGAAGTAAACTATCAAAAAGATTCTGTTTTCCCTAGAAGGCACAAAGCCAACTAGTCAGGAAGGCTTAACCAACATAGCATAGGGACAGACTGCGCTTATGCCCATCCCAGTGTCTCTACGAAGACATGAGGGATTGCATAAGGACAGGCAGTACCTGTGCCATCATTAGAGCTAGACCGTATTCCTGCCCACACAAGAGATATCAGAGACAGCCTGCAACTTTACTCATTCTCTCTTGCTTTACTTTATAGGTCCCAAATAAAATAACTGGTCCCAATGTTGTGAAGTGTCTCGGTCCTTCAAATCTCTTTGGTTTTTGTTTTTTTTTTTTTTTTTACTTTTGTAAATAATTTTCTTAAAAAAATCACATGATAACCTAAGGTGGAAGATTCTGCCTTAGTCTTCTGATTGCTGTGGATATTTTAGGTTGACATATTTCATTTTTAAAATCCCTTCCTCTTTTGATTACACCACTAGCTGAATCTTTATTTTCTCCTGCTGTAATCATTACCATATTACATTCTTTTTTCTTTCCTTTTATATTTCTAACTAAGGCTCTGGTAGTAAGTCATATTCTCTTGCTCATTATTTTTCCATTCCTACATTTGGCAATTAATATTGTAGTACACATAACATTGTCTTTTTCTTTCTCCCAATGTTGAAAAGGGAAATGAGTAAATTTTTGAATTATTTTTATTTTTTGAAACTTCCATTTATGAGTACTGCAATTGTGTTATTCTTCTTACCCTTTTCTTACCTACAATTCATTCCTAGCCTAACGGGGTCTCATCCTTGGAGAAGACTGATCCCCATCTTTCAGCAAGCTTTAGCTGCTGGTAGCTCTTCTTTTAGGGGTAATTTCTTGTAGAATTATTTCAGTCACATTGGTGTATGTCCTAGTTACTTTTATATTGCTATCATATGGCATTATGAACAAACTTATGGAAGAAAGAGTTTATTACTAGCTTATAGTTTCAGAGAGTTCAAGTCTATAACCATTATCGCAGGCAAGCAGGCAGGCATGGTGTTGGAGCAGTAGCTTAGAGGTTAAAACTTGATACACAAACATAAGGCAAAGAGAGCTAACTTGGAATGGTGTGGAAATTTTGAGACTTCAATGCCTGACACTGGTTATACACCTACTATTTTTTTTCTCAGACATTTCTACCAAGTATTCAAATACATGTGTTTATGGGAGACTTTCTCATTGAACCATCATGGCATACAAACTGGTATTCCCAAGATAGGTTTCTCTGTCATGTATAGAAAACACTAATCTCACAACAGATGTTCAGTCCTGGTCCTCTCACTCTTCTAATTTTTCTTCCTTTTTTTTTTTCATCAAGATCCCTGGCATAAGTGTGAGAGCTGTTTTGTAGATGTATTAGTTGAAGACAGTCATTGCCCGTTTTGACCTATTGTGGGGTTCTATATGTGTCTGCTATGAAAGGAAGATTCTTTGCTGAGGGCCAAGAGTGACACTGTTGGTGGGGATAGGAATGCAAATATGGAATGCAGGTACAAATTATGGACCTACAAGAGAAATTATGAATGCCACTTGTTTCTTTTATTTCTGTAGCAGGGATATTCTTCATCTGTTGTTGCTTCTATTCATGAATTTATGCCGGAGGGAGAGAAAGCATGGGAAATTAGCATATAAACTGAGGGCTTCATTGCAGGAAGACATTTCAGCAGTCTCATGCAGAAGGAACAGCTCAAACTTAATACAATACATTTACCAGAAGTAGCATAGATTACTAAAACATCTTACTAAATAACCTAAGCCTATAAGTAAAATTTCCAAAGCAAAAAACAGAAATAAAAAAAAACAAGAGAATAGAACCATTTCAAAAACTGCATTGTTAATTCTGCAGTAGCAAGCTCCAATGATAATTATTTAGGAGATATCACAAAGAATTCAAAAAAATAATTATAAGATTATCTTGGTATACAAAAGTGTTTTGCAATAGCCCAGAATGGAGTATAACACAGGTTTATTAATTTAAGGGTAACCTCACAGAAAGATTAGGGATCTGTATCTGCAGTCCTCTGTGTGCGCTAGGAATGGAACCGAATCCAGTAGCCAAGAGGCCCATGCATGCTTTTGTCTACATTTATAGTACATGAGACTGGCCCAAAGTGGCCCAGTATCTTAAAGTACCTGAGAAAGGAAATAATTTTACTTGAATAAACAGGAAGTGCTATTAAGCAACTTCCAAAAGGTTCAAGAAATGACAGAGACAACTGGCTACCTATGCATTTACCCAAAGCCTCATTCGCAGCATTGGGGCAATCAACTTTGGCTAAGTTCTACCATAGCTGAAAGACCATTTTCAGAGGGATGAAGATTTGAAAAACTGTTTTACCCTGTCTTTGAAAGATTTGGCAGTATTTTTGCTTGTATCCTGTTTGTCCTGTCTGGACACCATACATTTTGTTAGCTGTTGAGGCAGGGCCATTTCTTTTCCCAAAGGCCAGTTTTGCCAAGAAGAAAACAAGCTACAAGTAGAGTGCCTTTGGTGCCCAATATTCTCTCAGGAATGGATTGGTGATGCCAGGATCAATCTTGTCACATCAATAGAATCCTAAGTAATATAAGTGCCATATTCTACAGTTGTTTGAAGTGTTTGAAGAGTGCATATCCATCTGGAATACCATCTCAATACATATAAAGTCATGTAGGAGTGTCTTCTATCTATCTGTTGCTTTCATTGGTTAATTAATAAAGAA
>LOEQ01002051.1:288600-308620 GCA_001685075.1 Bramus lutescens | reverse complement strand
CTGTTTTGCTATATGTAATTTTACTATGTTAAAGTTAAAGCCTTTCTTTTTGTTGAAACAGAAAAAGGGGAAATGGTGTAAGAGTATCTTCTGTCTATGTGTTACTTTCATTGATTAAATAAATAGAGTGCTTGGCCTTTGGATAGAGCAGAAAATTTGGTGGGCAGAGTAGACAGAACAGAATTCTGGGAAGAAGACAGGCTGAGAGAGCCGCCATGGACCAGCCGCCAGGTCAGACTTGCTGAATCACTCCTGGTAAGCCACAGTCACATGGTGATATACAGATTATCAGAAATGGGTTGAATCAAGATGTGAGAGTTAGCCAATAAGAGGCTAGAGCTAATGGGCCAGGCCACAATTTAATTAATACAGATTTCCATGTGTTTTTTTTCAGGGGATAAGCTAGCCAGGTGGTGGGAAGAGGCCCAGCACTCCTCACTACAACACTGAGTAGTCAATGGGGTTTTTCTAAGGTTCTTATTTGAAATTCTGGTAAGAATGTTGTGAGAAGGTACATCATAACAGCTAGCCAAGTTGGAATTATCTTGAGCATTTGTAACACCAAACCGATCTTAAAGTGGTGCTATCAGCATCATTTAATCATATTAAGCAGGTAGAATCATTGTTGTTGGGCCACATCTTCTTCATGGAAACTTCAAAGCTTACTGTGAGAAATTTTTTGTTAACTGTGGAAAACTTTATATTATTCATATAGACATATATTCTATGAAAAGCACCATAGAGACAAAATATGAAATGAGAGAAGTAAATTTTTTGAAAGCAGAGTTTTGATAAATTTTATCTTCCTTCTGTCTCATACCAGGTAGCTCCTGATATGAGACAGAAAACAGACTTTTTCTTTTAATTAACATGCTTAGATTTAGAGATTAGCCACTGTCCAACTTTGATTTTCAAGTGACCTGCAGCTGGCATTATACTGAGAAGTATGGAGACATATATGGTTAGTAGTGAAATTGTACCCTGTAGAGGTTATTAGTGCCATAATCCAGATTTATCTTTGCTTGGTGATTCTTTCTGAATAACTATTTTCTTCTTTTCCTTTTTTTTAAATTGAGCTTTATATTTTTCTCAGTTCCTCTAATTTTTTCTCCCCTCCCCTTCTACCCTCATCCATGGTCCACATGCTCCCAGTTTACTCAGGATATCTTTTCTTTTACTACTTTCCATGTACATTATATCCATGTCTGTCTATCCTAGGGTCCTCCTTGATGTATATGTTCTCTGAGATTGTGAATTGTAGGCTGTTTTTTTCTTTATGTTGAAAAGACACTTATGAGTGAAGACATATTATATTTGTCTGTCTGTGTCTATGTTTTTTTTTCTAGATCCGTCCATTTGGCAATAAATTTCAAGATGTCATTATTTTTTCTGCTGTGTAGTATTCCATTGTGTAAATGTACCACATTTTTCTCATTCATTCTTTGATAGAGGGACATTTAGGTTGTTTCCAGGTTCTGGCTATGACAGAACTATGTTATGAATATAGTTGATCAAATGTCCTTGTGTTATGATTAAACATCCTTTGGGCATATACCCAAAAGAAGTATAGCTGGATCTTGAGGTAGGTTGTTTCATAATTTTCTGAGAAACTGTTAATATTCAAAGTGGTTTTACCACTTTGCACTCCCACCAGCAATGGAGGAGTCTTCCCTTTACCCCACATCCTCTCCAATACAAGTGATTATCAGTGTTTTCAATATAGACCATGCTTACAGGTGTAAGATGGAATCTCAGAGTTGTTTTGATTTTCATTTCTCTGATGGCTAAGGATGTTGGGCATTTTCGTAAGTGTCTTTAAGCAGTTTTAGATTCCTCTGTTGAGAGTTCTCTGTTTAGGTGTGTACCACATTTTTTATTTGATTATTTGTACTTTTGATGACCACTTTCTTGAGTTCTTTGCATACTTTGGAGAACAGCCCTCTGTTCAATGTAAGATTGGAAGATCTTTTCCCATAATGTAGGTTGCTGTTATGTCTTGTTGACCATTTCCTTTGCTTTACAGAAGCTTCTCAGTTTCAGGAGGTCCCATTTATTAATTGTTTCTCTCGGTGTCTTACTGCTGGGTTTATATTTAGGAAGTGGTTTCCTGTGCCAAAGCATTCAAGTGTACTTTCAACTTTCTCGTCTATGAGGTTCAGTTGTTTTTATTTTTTTTATTTTTTTTTTTTGTTAAGGTCTTTGATCCGCGTTGACTTGAGTTTTGTGCATGGCAATAGATATGGCTTTATTTTTCTTCTTCTACATGTTGATATTCAGTTATGCCAGCAATATTTGTTGAATATGCTTTCTTTTTTCCATATTATACTTTTTTTTGCTTGTTTGTAAAAAATCAGGTTTTCTTAGGTGTGTGAATTGATATCTGGGTCTTCAGTTTGACTCCATTTGTCCTCCTTTCTGTTTTTATGCCAATAACTTAATGTTTTCAGCACTGTAGCTCTGTAGTAGTGTTAGAAGTCAGGGATTGTAATGCTCCCAGATGTTTCTTTATTGTACATGATTGTTTTGGCTATATTGGATTTTTTTTTTTGCTTTTCTATATGACATTCAGAAATTCAGTACTTTATTTTTTCAAGGTCTGTGAGGAATTTTTCTGGGATTTTAATGGGCAATGCATTGAACCTTCAAATTGTTTCTGATAAGACTGCCATTTTTATTATGTTAATTATACCTATCCAAGAGCATGGGATGTTTCTCCATTTTCAGGTGTCTTCTTCAATTTCTTTCTTCAAAGATTTAAAGTTCTTGTCATACAGGTCTTCCACTTGTTTGGTTAGAGATATCCCAGAATATTTTATGTTATTTGTGGCTATTGTTAAGGGTGATCCTTCTTTGATTTTTTTCTCAGCCCACTAATCATCTGTATAAAGGAGATCTGATTTTTTGAGTTAATCTTGTATCCTGCTACATTACTGAAGGTGTTCATGAGTTGTAGAATATCCTTGGTATAATTTTGGGGTCACTTTTGTAAACTATCATATCATCAGGAAATAGTGAGGGGGATAGATATCAATGGTGTGGTATACTCATTTTAATTTTCCAAAATTAAACAGAGAGTGCTCGTTCTTTTCCTGACCAATCACACCAGAATAATCACACAGAAACTGTATTGCTTTAACATTGTTCAGCCTATTAACTCAGGCTTTTTGGTACATAACTCTTATATATTATTTTAATCCATTTCAATCAATCTATGTATGAGCCATGAGACTGTGGTATACCCTAAAATTATAGCATGTCCATCAACTTCAACAGCTACATGGAATCCCCCTTATTTTTCCATCTCTCTCTCTCTCTNGGCTTTACTCTGCTAAGCCTTTGGCCAAAATATTTTATTCATCAACCAATAAAAGAAACAAAGAAGGACATCCCACATCAAGATTATCTGATGAAATCCAAGATCACACATAGATGCATGCATACATCCACATTAACTAACAGTAAAACTTAAGAATACCTTCAAAAAGAAAATAAATAATCAGTTGAATGAATAAGGAAGGCAATGCAGGTTATGAAATAGAATTCAGTAAAGAATTAAAATACTAAAAATTAAAGTAAATTTTAGAAAGTAAAATCAAAATTCAGAAAATAAAAAGTATAAGAGGAAAATCTTCCAAACATATTATAAGGATTATAAGATAGTATTACACGGCTTTATAAAAAAGTAATTAAATTATACCATTTAGACAATGAAAATGATGTAACAATAAAATCCATACAAGTAAGACATATGAGGTACCATTTATCAAACTAATTTATGAATCATAAGCATAGTAGAATTTGGAGTATATGATAAAATTGTAGAAAATAAATATCATCTTATAATTCTTAAGGTAAGAACATAGGCCAAAGGAAGAACAGAGTAAATAAGCTACATATTGAGGCCAACTCATTAGAAAACAACAATTTTCTCAGCATAATCTCTATAATTAAGAGGAATTTCAAATAAGATATTTCACATTTTGAGAGATAATAATTTCCAACTCAGATGTCTATATCTCTCAAAATTACCTTTTATAGTTGAAAGAAGAAAAAATATATTTATGAACATCAACTAAAAGAAATTGATGACCAGTTGCACAGAGCATTGAATATGCTTGAGGAATCCTATTCATAAAAGAGAAAAAGAAACATTTCCTTCGATCACAGGAAAGAATAGAAGTAATGGATTATGCCAGGAGAGTAAAAAGCCAAGAGGGATTCCAAAAATACCAAACACTACAAAAGAACAGATGGAAGAAATTGATATAATTATTTCAATAATAACTCTGTGTGTTAATAGTCCCAGTTCTACAGTTGAAAAACACAGACAAACAGAAGTTAACATCAAAGGAAAAAGCAAATATAGCATTAGGGTGAAAGAGTGGGAAGAACATCCCCAAAACATGGAACTAGGAAGCAGAAGAGTGTGAGCATGTGATTTCTTGACAAAGAAAAATTTTTAAAAAAGTTAACCAGATGAAAGCCACTTCATACTCATCAAAGTAACAATTCATGAAGAGACTGTTATAATTAAAACCATAAATATATATGTAAATACATACATATATTTATATATTTAGTGAACACAGACATTCCAATATTAGAAAATCAAACAAAAACTGTGTAAAAGACAGACTGTCATCAGCAAAGTAATAATATGTAATTTTAACACCACACTCTTACTAACAAATTACTCTATAGAATAGAAAGTGGAGGAATGCTACCAAACTCATTTATGAAATCAGTATTATACTGACATAAGAGCCCCCAAAATAAAATGTAATTGTAAAACAATATATCTTATAAATGTAGTTGCAAAATCTTTCCATATTACTTTGCAAGTCAATTTAAAAGAATATTGAAAGATCCAACAGGGTTCCACTATGGCAGATAAAAATGATTTAACACTGAATCAATAAAAATATTATAACATAAGGAAAGACACCATACAACTATCATTTAGATTCAGGAAACAACTTTGTCAAAATTTCAGCATTCCTTCATTAAATAAACACTTTAATAAATTATTAATTTGAAGTATTTACAGTTGCACTAAAATATGGGTAGTTGGCATTTAAATGATATGTATACTTATAGTATCTCCTTACAAGTTTTATGATATTAAATAGAAGCATACACATAAGAATAGGAAGAGTATTCCTTAACATAATAAATGTTACATGTGACAATCCTGTAGGCAACTATACTAAATGACAAAAATTTGAAAGCATTTAATTTGATGTCAGGAATCAAACAAGAATACTAACTCCCAATGCTCATATTAAGTATAGTAATTGAAATTTTAGTTATAGGAATAGAACAAGATAAAACATAAAGAGTTTATAAATGTCATAGTAAGATAAGAGCCTAACCATAATGAACTTAAAAATCCTACTGAAAACATTTTAGATGTGATGTTTACTGTATCCATATTCAATATCAATGTACAAAAAGTCATTAGCTTGACAATAGACAAATAACAGACATGTAGAGAATAAGCCAGAGAAACAACGCTGCCTGCTTGCAGTGACTTTAGAAATTCATAATATATTCATGTCAAAAAAACTTTAATATACTAAAGGAAGATTTTAAGAAGACACTATTATATGAAAAACCTTCGTGGCCCATATTTGGGCAAAATAATGTAGTACTAACAAAAGTATATGGATATTGTATATATAATAAAGTAATATTCACTCAAATTAAAGTCCTTTACAACAAAAGAAATTTTAGACTTGACATTCACATAGAATCACAAAGGATTCCAGGTAGTCAATACAATCCTCAACAATAGGAACATTGCCTGAGATGTTATAACTCTCAAGTCATAAAGAAGAACCATGATATTTTAAGGAGCATGCAACTGGCAAAATATGGAAATCAATGGACAGAAGAGAAGATGCAAAATTGTACTCATGTAGCATTGACCCACCTGATGGTTGATGAAGACACAAAAATATATATATTGGAGAAAAGGCAGTCTCTTTAAAAAAATATTGTGCTGGGAAACCTGGATATTCTCTTGAGGAAAAATGAAACTTGGTCTGTATCTTTCAACCTGCACAAAAAAAATCAATTCAGAATGGATCAAAGGTCTTAACATAAGATATGAAACTCTGAAATTGTTACACGAAAAACTTTAAGATATAGGTATGAACAAAGAATTTCTGAAAAGCACCGCAGTAGATCAGGAAATAAAGCAAAGATAAGATATATGTGGTTGCATGAAATTGCCAAGCTTCTGCACAGCAGAGGAAGCAGCATGGTGAAGAGCCAACCCAGAGAACAGGAGGACAACTTTAAAAAATTTTAGCTTACTTTTAACAAAGGATTGACAAGGAGAATAAGGAAGGAACTCAACCATCAAATCAACAGCATCAAAAATCAACCAATAAGATGATCTCCATAGCTGGATTAAAGTAGGAAAATAAACATATTCCACATATTTTACCATCTGGAAAATACAAACTAAAACTACAAGGAGAATTTATTCTATACCAGTCAGAAGGACAGACATTAAAACAAATGCTAATATGATAAAGGAATAAAGGAATATTTTTGTGTGGCTATTGAGAATATATATTGGACTGGTTGCTCTGCAAATCGCTATGGAGGTACTTCAAACAGCTAAAAAGAGAGATATACCTCATTTCCTAGCCTTAACAACCGTAGTATACATAGAAATACAATAAATCATCATCCAACAGAGAAATAGAACAATCCGTGTTTGTTAATGCAGCATGTAAAAGTGTCAAAAGCCCTGGTTTGCTTACCTGTTCCTGTAATAACCATCAAGACCAAAAACAATAAATGGGAGGGGGGATTTGTTTTGCCACACAGGTTACAGTCAACAAGAAGGGACACCCAGGCATGAAATCAACTGCAGAACCAGGAAGCAGGATATAAAGGAGAGAGGACCGAGGACCATAGAGCTTACTGGATTGCTGTCCTCTTGTTTGTTCAGCATCTTTTCTTATATAGACCAGACATCTACCTAAGATGGTACCATGTGTAGATGTCTGGTCCTCCCACATCTTTTGGCAGTAAACACAATTCCCCATAAACATGTCCACCAACCATAATAATAAGGAACATTCATTCTTTGGTTGTGAGTTCCTCTTTCTAGTTGTGCCTGAGTTTGGACTAAATTGACAAAAATTAACCAGCACATTAAAATATAGGGTCATCTTATGTGTCATCAGTGAGTTGTGTTCTTGTTAGTATTCTGTCAGCTTGACACAAGATGGGGACATATCTGAGTGAGCCTCAACTCAGAAAAATCCTTCACCATTTTGGCCTGTAGACAAGTCAGTGGGACATCTTGATATCTTGATTAATGATTGATAAGAGAGGATCCAGCCCATCATGAGCAGTTCCATCTCTTGAGGAAGTTTTACATATGCATACATATATACATACATGTGTGTGTGTGTGTGTGTGTGTGTGTGTGTGTAACTATACATTACCTTGGGGAAGAAGAAAGTGAAAAATGTTCTCCATGTTCTCTACTAAGCTATTGACTTCAGGATTCAGCTCTGCTCGAGTTCTTGCCTTGACTTCCACTGATGACACACTGAAAAAAAGATGAAATAGCCCTTTTCATTTTACTTAGAAGTATTAAAAATGTTGACCTACATTGTAGAATTATTTCTTTTTATATTATTTTTGAAAGTACTAAACCTTTGGAAAGATAAACAAAATAAAGTCATTATGTTGAACTTCTTTTTAACAATATTAGTCAGACTTATCAGTAGTTCCTTTACTCATGGTGCTTATTGCAGCAATTGCAAACATAGTGATGAGAAAGTTTAGTGGACATATATGATGGATTTTTTTCAGCCATAAAGAATAGTTTTTTTAAGACAATCTTATCATTAAATTAAGTCAGACTTTGAAAGAAAACATCAATATATCTAATTTTTCGATACTGTACAATGTGTGTGTGCGTGCACGCATGCATGCATGTGCCCATGTGTGATGGGGGTATGGATGTATAAAATAGTTTTCTGTTTCCTCCATGTGGGTACCATCAATCAAATTTAGAGCATCATGCTTTATGGCAAGTACTTTTACCCACTGAGCATCTCAGTGACTCCCAGAAAAAATATTAATTGATAAATTCATCAGTAAGTGGTAAAGCTTTGATGCCAACACCAGTGTGCATGAAAACTCTGCTTGGAGTATTTGGACACTATGACAATGTGTGAGTGTTTAATCATGGATTCTATTTTGCCTACTGTATTAAATGAAATAGAAACCTGAGAAATGCCATGGAAACACTAATGATGACTAGCATCATTGATGCTGTCAATCATACACAAGGAGTGCAAATGTAGCAGGGTTTTTAAAAGCATAAATAAATCAAGACTAAGCTGTTTGCATCTGTGTTTTTCCATTTGGATTGGGGGAACTGTGTGCCATGATACGCATCATCAGTCTCCCTGTTTCTCCCTCAGAATTAACACAATCCCTATTTCTGCCAAGCTTTCTTTGTTTTTATTGGGCAGTGCTATTAATTATCATAACTGCTGGGGTCTGCTTACTCACACATTTTCCAATTATTGGAAACCATAATTATTTTGTTCCTTCATAACTAAATCTCCAAATTATCAGAGACTGGAGTTATGTCTCAGTTGTTACGTGCAACTGTTGATATTACAGAGGATGCTGGATTTTTACCCAGTGCCCACAAAAAGGCTGAAAACCATTTGCTGCTCTAGTCCCAGGGCATTTAGTGTGCTCCTCTGGCCTCCCCTGGCATCAGGCACACCCATGCTGCACAGACTTGTAGAGGAAACACTAATACACACAAAACACAAAATTGAAAAATCAAAGTTAACATCTATCATATTTCACAAATTAGTCTTTCGATGGCTATTGTCCAATGAATTCAATGGCCCTGTGTACATTAAGAGTGTTGCCTTTGCTTTTATTGCTGCTTTTGTTCTTACTCTGACTAACATTCCTGAAAACTCATACAACAGAAGGTACAAACTAACACCAAGAAAATCATGAAAAATCACAAGAATGCTATAACTACCAGTGGGAATTACCACTGGAATTGTTAACTAACTCAGTATATTATATAGAGTTCATTTTAAAGGATATGCTAAAACCCTGCAATGATCGTTCATGGTGATTTGACATTCTGTTGATAAACCTGGATGGATGTTAAACTTCCATATATTTTATTGGTTTTATTGAGCTATACATTTTTGTCTGCTCCCCTCCTTTCCTTCCCTCTTCTCTTTACCCTCTCTCATAACCCCCACACTCCCAATTTACTCAGGAGATCTCGCCTTTTTCTCCTTCCTCTGTAGATTAGATCCATGTATACCACTCTGAGGGTCCTCTTTGTTGTCTAGGTTCTCCGAGGTTGTGATTTATAGGCTGGTTTTCCTTCTCTTTACAGTTGAAAGACACTTATGGGTGAGTACATTATATTTGTCTTTCTGAGTCTTGGTTACCTCTCAGTATGTTTTTTTTTTCTAGATCCATTCATTTGCCTGAAAATTTCAAGCTGTCATTATTTTTTACCTCTGAATAGTAGTAATCCACTGGGTAAGTATTCCACATTTTCCTTATCCATTCTTCGATTGAGGAGCATCTAGGTTGTTTCCAGCTTCTGGCTATTACAAACAATGCTGCCATGAACACAGTTGAGCACATGTCCTTGTGGTATGATTGAGCATCCTTTGGGTATATGCCCAAAAGTGATATTGCTGAGTTTTTAGGTAGATTGCTTCCAAGTTTTCTGAGAAAACATCTTTCTGATTTCCAAAGCGGCTATAGAAGTTTACACTCCTACCAGTAAAGGAGGAGTGTTCTCCTTACCCCACATCTTAAATTGCTTCAGGTTCTGATTAAAACCTTTAATAAAGATAACTCCAAATATAATATCCCCTTACTCCCTTTCTTATGGTACTTCTTGTCTACTACTTGGTGTCTACTAGCTTCTGATTTTAACTTCAATCTTATTGGTTATATAATTCAGGACCTTTTAATGTTATATGATTTCTGCTTTCTGGATTTTGTGCTTTAGGTATGATTTTACTTACTCTACATTAATATACACATACAGTTTTTGTAATTCTTCAAGTCTGTTTTCTTTGTTGTCTATAACTGTGTACATTTCCACTTCTTATCTCCTATCCAACAAGTCCATGATGATGTAGCCAAACTAGTCATTTATAAGCAACATGTTGTCTGCAGGTTGATAATGATTACATTTTGGTACTGAGGACATCTTTTACCATACTCAAGTTCGTTGTTTGAATGCATATAAAACAAATACACTAGGGAGAAGCGTGAGGAGCAATTACTTTCTATTGTTCAGATTTTTAATTTATATAAAAAGCAGACTTTCTCTGCAGACAGTAGAAATTTCAAATCAAAAGTTTAAATCTTGAGAATAGACTTTTCTGAAAGACAACTTGAAAACACTGTGATTTGGAAATCTGTCTCATGTTGACTTTATCACCACCATCATACAAATTCAGATTGCTGTAACAAAATTCACATTTTAGGTTAAATATCAGTATTATCATATTATTTTCACAAATGGCAATTCTATTAACAAAAAAATTCACTAAAATTTTAGTGATTAAATAAGATCATCTATATGAAATACTTTTTCAAAGTACAATATAATTTATGTAATTTAAGAAGCATCAATTAATTAATTCTAAGATTATTCAATTTGCTTCTGCATTTTGAAACAACCCTTAATTGAGGAATATCTTGGTTATATACAACAAGGGTGCAGGTGTCTTGCTTTTAGGCTTGTTGCAATAATATGATCATATTTTGTCCTGTAGTATGTATAACGAGAGTGTGAACCTGTATCCCCAGGCTCAGATAATTGGCTTCACTTTGGTATTCCAGTTTCTACATTTGCATTAGCTGTACTACCAGAAACCCATGTTTGTGTATCTTTACTAAGTGAGTCTAAAATAATGTTTAGAGACTATAATGAATGGAATATATCTAGCATCATGCACATTAATTTCCCAGTTTTGGCATGATTTTAAATGGAACTCAAAAATCAGCAGAAGGGCACAAATATGAAGAGAACAGAGAGCAAGAAGCCGTGGAAAGATCTCATAAATGGTCCATATGTTGGGGATACAACGGTTTATGCAATTGAAATGCTAGAAAAGAACTAGTGAACATTGCCCTTGGGTGTCTCTGCTACCCAATGAAACTGCAAAGTGGAACTTGTTCACCTGCAAAGGCTGAGAAGGCAGCTTGAAAGGCACTTTGCAGTTGCCAGGAGACAGGCTTGAGACTCTATGAACACAGGAGATATCCCTTTAGAAATTACATTGCTATCGACAATAAAAGGAAACAGAATCTCATTATGAGACACACTGATTTCCAGATTATTGAGAAATATTTAAGTTTTCTTAATCTACCTTTCTTGTGTCATTCATCTCTAAATCTAAAAGGCACATTAAGTGTTATTAGCATAAATGCCATCAACTTCTTTTTATATATTAAAGCTTAATATAATATTATCTATCAGATCTTGCCTAACTATGTCTCAGAGATAAGTCTGCCAACATTATAAGCATAAACTTTCCCATATTCATTTTGCACTTCAAAAAGAATAATTTACTTTTCTTATGGAGAGTAAAGATGCCTCAGAGAGGAGAAATTAATGACATCTCTTCAATTTAACCCACCTGTTCAGAGATATCTATATGCTGTCTGTAATTAATAGTATCAGAAAACAGACAGATAACTGAACCACAGCTCTGGTCAGAAAAGAACTTACATCTTACGGGGAAGCTCACTGGGCAGACCTCTGATATACAGATTATGGTTATGTGGTTTCCTTCTAACCATACANAAAATTTTGAAAATGGGTCATTAAGAGTTTATAAGAATAAGCATGATATTCAATTAATCGGAATGCATTCTACACTGTATAATCACATGTCTTAAGAGTTTCCTAGTTCCTGAATTTAAACATGTCTTCATAAAACGTTTGTTATGAATTCTAGGTTAGTCTTTTGAAGCACTCACAAGCATAGCATTCTCTAGAATATGAAGTTTTGAAGATCTGCTTCAGATTTGGGAGTAAATGTGCTAACTATTGAGAGTTCTTGGACATTTGAGTTTCCATGACAAAACACACATATTAAAAAATAATCTGTTACATTTGTAAGAACTTTTGAAATCCTTTCCTATCTCTATTTAATAGGGAGATATCACTGAATCCAGCTTATACTTGGCATTCCTTAAAGAAAAGTCATATGGAATGGGAGAGGAATAAGAATAATCCCTAAAGAAATGATACTTGGGGTGATACACATCCCAAAGGTGTTGCATTGCATACCATTTGCTGAGTTTTGTACACCTGGGAAAATAGGTTAATGTAAATAAATGTGTGAAAATTATAGGCACACATATCTGTGGGTTTTAAACTGTCTCAAGTAATTTTATGTTCTCAATGAATAATGTTTAACATTTGAACCAAAAACAGTTCAGCAGCAATAATTAAAGGCTTAAGTTAAATACATAGACAGTCATTTAAATTTAGATCTGCAATAACATTTACTATTATTCTCCAAGGCCTTGACTGCTTGACAGAAACAAAGTACTCTGGGATTAATTTCAAGAAACGGTGCCAACTGTGCTGCAATTTGCTGTAATTAAGACATGAAAGAACACAAAATATTCAGATTAAAAGAAGCATGATGGAGCATGATAGAGAGTCAAGCTGTGGCCAATGAAAAATCAGGAGTACCATATCGATGGATATGAAAACAGAACCTGCAGAGTATAGAGGAATTTCCATTAGGGGATCACATTTGTTTATAATTCCAATCTTGGATTATATTCCATATATTTCTTCACTCATATTAGAGGTAGAGCTATCATGTGCTAGAAAGATAGTAAAGCTGAAAAAAGAAAATGGCAAACAAAGTGTTCTCATAAAGCTAATGAGTTTAAGTGGTGTGGAGAACTCATTAGGAGGGTGTCATAATGATCTTCATGGTGGAGGAATCTCCTCATGTGTCACATTAATGTAGCTTCTTTGGAGCTAAATGAAAGAGTTACATGGCTGTTAACTCAAAGGGATTAAATACACCTTTTGTATTCATTAAATTCTGTTCATATTTTAAAGAGAAAGGATTCATTTTGATTCAAATAGTCTCTCTTTTCATTCTCTAAGAATTATGGGAAATAATTTATTTCCCTTTGAGCTCTTATGTATTCATTAATACAGTATTGGAGCTAATGATGAATCTTCTCTCCAACTGACTATTTTTTTAAAGTGACCCTTAGGTTTTGATCTTAGGAAAGATGTGGATACTTGACCCATGTGCTAATGAAGGGCTGTGTAATCTCCAGCATCCTATAGCTCAAAATAACAGGATGTAGTATAGAAATTCCGCCATAAAAGAAACTATTGAAATTCTCTTTGTCTTTCCAGGCAGTATGCAAAAGTTATTACTTGCTAAGAATGTCAGAAGCTGCACTCCTCCAGGCACATAGAATCGCAAAAATCAAAGGGTGAAGAGAAGCAAACAGCGAGCCAGTGTGCCGGGGAGACTGAAAGCAAGTACCTAATATGCCCAGAGAGGAAAACATCCAAAAAGAGAGCCTGCTATAAGAGGACTGCAGGATCTTCCTGGAGCAGGACTCTGTACCAGAAACAGTGCATCCTACGTTGGGAACTATGCCCAAGTGTGAACGAATTCCAGCACAACTAAAGAGGATTTCACATTTGGGATATATGATTGGAAGCTCAAAATAGGAAATTTGTGTCTTTAGTCAGTAAGGTAGATGCCATGAAGATTCAGGATCTTCGTGAAAAACCACAAAAAAAAAAGAAGCTGAGTTGTTTCCAAGGACTGACATATTTACAGAAAATGTGTGTACCATCTCATCCACTTAGATTTCATGTCAACTCTTGCCTCAGTTACGAATCTTCATTTAGAAAGAAAGTTGCTCATGGTACAGTGTGGTTTACAAATTAAAATTAGTAACTAGTCAATTATTTAACCATTTAAGTAAAAGTAACAGGATATTTAATAGACATTTAGGTGCCTTAGAATATTGGTCTGTACAATTTATGCTACAGAGAAAAAAATTTCTTAAGACTGATACTGCCTGCAATCTGTGGTGCATCTCTATTTTTTGATTAGGGTTCCTTGCAGTAGCAGTAATGAACATTATCTTTATTACAGTTGAGATACTGTTTGATTCAACCTTGTGCTAACCACTTTTTTGAACTAAAATATTAATATAATTATTGGGAATATAATAGGAGGCCTTTGTCAATCCCTTAATTTTTCCTTCCTCTGTTCACTATGTTGCCAGATACATGTTTCTTGATAAAACCCCCTAGAGGTCTCCTGCAAATTCTTTTTCAATACAACCAGATCATTGCAGATAATTGTATTACACAGTGTATCGATCCAAAATCGTTGTGCACCGGAAACATCTGAAAAAAAAACATGATTATAGCTCTCTGTTTATTGTTCGTACATCATATAAGCAGGCTTTTCTGTGAATCACCTGTAAGAAAGGCAAGGTGGAAACATCAGAGAAATTACCTCTTTACAAGAATCTATTGATCACTTTAAATCAAAGAAGTATGTTTGACATGAGATTACCTGCCAGTGTGAACATTAGGTACACTATGTTATAGCCTGGGGCAGTTGTAAGTCTGACAAAGGGATTGTAAATAAAGCATGCAGCTGTGAGTGCCTCTGGCTTGGGATCAACTCAGGCTCAAATTCAAGGCATAGGTAAACTTAAAATAATTTACCCCTTTTTAACCAGCACATAAAGACTTGGAGTAGACTCTTAGGAGAACCCACACAAATAAATCTCTTAGTTGCTTTGAAATAGCAAAAGTCACATCACACATAGTTGACACAACACATTAAAAAAATATTTGGCCCAAGTTGTTTTTTGTGACCGTAAATCAGTTTATATATACAAGGAGTGTTTTCAAATATCCCCTAAAATAGTTTGTACTAATCATCACTGATTTGCACATGGCATGATATAGCCAAATCCTTTTAACTTAAACCCTCTCTGCTTCCTGTCTGAAAATTCTTCTCAACAGTTCACTTAAGAAGTTATAGTGTAGTTTTCTTTTTTTAATAGAAAGTCGGATTCTAGAAAGGTGGAAAGGTCTAAAATCAGTTATTGCATTTAAACTGTTTATCCAACTGTGTGCACAATGTTAGAATCACACCAATACAAAAATACTTATTGCTTTTTTCAGCGGGTTTTCTCATTGGTCATGAGCATGGAAGGTATTAGTGACAAGCTGTTTTAAGCTTGAAGGATCTATTTTGGTTGTTTTAATTTTGAGAAAGCACATGTGACAAGATCTTTGTGGATTATTCCCTCCTACATTTTAACATGTGTTGAAATTATTAAACATTTAACTGATTTGTCCAAGAGAGATTCTGATGTATTTGAAATTTAATAAAGATGAGCTCTGGGTGATGCATTCTTCCTTGTTAAATATTTAGCTGTTTGCGTTAGCTATGCGGTTTCCTTAGGCACAAATTTAAACTGTTAATATATAGCAGGTTTAAGCTATAAAAACGTTAGAAGCTGTAATTTCTTCTGGGGCAAGACTGGCCATTTTGCACACTTGCAAGAAAATAATGCAAACACGCATGTACATATCTAGTGAAATATAAGCTCTCTGTAGCTCAGTCTATAAATGAGAAACTGACAGCCACATATTTTTAGAACTACATTTTCAGAGCCATCATTTAACTTCAAAGATGAGTGACAAATGCAGAATATTTATATGTAGTAACTTTTATTATGAGGTTGCCTGTAAAAGACACCTCTGATGTGAGACTATAATATCTTTATTCACAACTTTATTGTTGCTTAAGATAAATGCTATTTCTGAGTACGAACACAATATAAAAATCACTAATGGGGAAGAAACTCCTATTATGAAAATTATTCCAGCATTTACTGCTATTTCTTTTGATCTATAGATCTTAAAAATTAGTTCTTTTCCTCTTCATTTGGGGTTCCAAGATTAAAATTAGTGATTTTCATAAAATATCATTCTGTTTAAGGAGAGGTATTAGATATCTAAACTTAATTCAAGAGAGTTCCATAAATGTACCATGTAACATAATGTATAATGTATACTTAAATATATAATATTAGAAAGTCTATAATGTGTGTTATTATTTACATTCGATAATATAAAGTTGAGGAAATAAAAATACAATCAGATAAACACTTTTATAGAGGGAAAATATTTGAACAAAATGCACAGATATATATCTCTGGGAACACGGTCTACAAAGAACAAAGGAAAAATGTCTTTGTCTTAAATCACTTATTTTTGAGAGCTTAAAGGATGCTGTTTCTTGATTCAATGAGATAGCGCCATCTATTGGATGACCTTGAAAAGTACGTATATTTCATAAATACTGAAAATGGTCATTTTTAATAAAATTTGCTTTTGTTTATGTGGATATATTTATGCTTCAAATCTACACTAATGAAAGAATAAGATTTCTACATATCAATAATTTTTTAATAGTTCATAGTAACAGAAATACCATTCTCAATAATTTGTTGTCTGATTAATCCATGTAATTTTATAACTGAAATAATGTATGAATCTGAGATTCGGGCATTGATCTCAAGTCCTCAATACATACCTTTGTTTCCTTAAGTACTTTAAGTAGAAGTCTGAAACTTGTAAGGGCTTGCAATGTGACAAGGAATTGTTTAAATCTCTCTCAAACTTATATTGCATTAAATTTAAACATTAAAAGGGGAAAACAAAACAAAGTTTCTCTCTCTCTCTTTCTCTGTGTGTGTGTGTGTGTGTTTAAGCAGTGTTCTTGTTTTATCTTTCAGCACGAGAACTTGCCAGTCAAGATGAAAAACTTCTTCTAATGGAATCCAGCTTGAAAGCTGCTCAAGAGCGGCTGGGCGAACAAGAGTCCGCCAAGAACAGAACAGTAGAAAACCCCAGGCCGAGCTGAAGACAGTGACAGAGGGAATTATGGCTTCTGAAGAAGAATCAAATGACTGCAAGTGAGTTGCTTCTCAGTATTTCATATACTTTGACTTTACAGGCTGAAATCAAGTCAAATCTTTAACTTTCATTGTTAAATGCTTAATTTTACTCTGTGTCTTGCAAGTGGCTTTGAGCATATTTGCTACCTTAGTCAATACAGTGTTGGTTACAGAGTAGAAAAAAACATGAAATTTGCCTTATTTCTTAGCTATTATGGCACATAATGAAAACTGGAAATCCCCCCTTTCAGCTTCTGATCTATGGTGTGGCAGTCAACTTTCTTGTTAACGTTCACAGATATGGCCAAGGTGGGAGCGGAGGAGAGATGGGATGTGTCTCCATGGCACCTACCTGCCAGGGGCCGTCTCATTTTACAGATTTTGGAGTCCAAAGGTTACATATGGCTCTGTTTGCCTTTCTTTTTTGTTGAAGTAGCTGCTATAAGCAAATGGCGATTAAATCAGGGGAAATTTAGAGCAGAATTTGGGCACAGACACTTGAAGCATCGGAAGGACTATGAAGAAAAGGAATAGAAAGTCTGGGCAAGCTTTGAATCAGTCACGAAAACTGTTCCTAGGGAAATGTTTTGAGTATTAATTCTTGCTCTGATCAGTCAAACATTTATTTAAAAACCATGTCTAAAATAGGGTATAAAAGTTCCGATTTTATCATTTATTTTTCAAATAAATATCACAGAATCTTTTGAGATATTTCCTGATTTTGTGTTCTGTCTTCTCCTTTTCTTGATTGTATTTAGTTATTTAAAAATCATAATGAAAATGTCATAATCTACATAAATTCTCTCCCTTCTTCCCTGCCTCTCAAGTATTATACTATTATACTTTGGTAACTGAAGCTTGATTATATTGAATAATCACAGTTAGATAAAATACACATTTCTAAACCATTTTTTTCTTTCATTCATCGTTAAACACAGTCCTGAGGCCAAACTAAAATGTGCATTTGATATTAACTGATCCTTGGAAGTCAGTTCACAAACTCACTTAATGTACACAAATCATTACACATTGCTTTTTCAACTTACTGATAAATCAGACAAATATTGTTAAAATAAAATTTTAACATATTGACTTTATTTTTGTTTATCTATCCAAAGGTTTAGTACTTTCAAAAAATAAAATTAAAAGAAATAATTCTACAGTGTAGATCAACATTTTAATACCTCTAAGTAAAATGAAACTGATGAATTGTTTCCATTAATGTTTCAGATATCAGTATTTATACAAAGAAAAGCTACATTTAATAAATGGTAAGAAAGTAGAGGTGGTACTAAGGAAAAGAGGTGTGCTAGACAAGTATCTTTGCAAATAATAAAGGAATAGACAAATGTTATAAGTATTATGATCCTTTAAAAATACAGTATATTAAGAAAATGATATATTGATATTTTAGAAAACAGAAAACATGGGAGAGGATGACAGTGATGTTTATATGAGCTTAATATTAGAAAAGTGAGATTTATAATTTCAAAAAAGTGGAGATCACATTAAAACAATCAAACAAAACAACCCAACAACATGTCAAAATTTCAGGCTATAAAGATTCACTTAGATTTCACAGGAAAATAAATGGAAAATGGTTCATCTGATTAAAGTATAGTGACTGGCCAAGGTAAAGTTCTCTTTGCTTAGCCTATGGTTCTCTATTTAATTGTACAAGTCAGCTTACATGAAATTAACCAAAGGATTCTTTCTCTTTATATGAAAATCCTGTGTTGTTTACAATTTTTAGATACGAAATAAAAGTAGTATAGTGACTCTTTTTAAAACATTTCATTGATGAACAACTAAATATTTTTCAGAGTCAAATTATACCATGTTACAAAGAAAATTTCAAACCTGAAAACTGTCATCTTTATTTTGATATTTTCATAAAGAAATGAAGCTCATTTTTGTTTTATTATTTTTATTTTACTCTTTTTACTTTATTTAGAGACATATCTTGTATTGTAGCTCAGGATGGCCTTTGACATATCTTGTATTGTAGCTCAGGATGGCCTTTGGTTTTATGTTTCTTCTTCCTCAGTTTCCCTAGTGCTGGGGCTACAGCACTAAGTGTGCTTCCTCATACGTAATTCCTTTTTCTGAAAACTAACAACTAAACAATAACAATGAAAACTGTAGTTCACATTACAAAGTGTGTATTCATGTTTAATGAAGGTGTCTATGTTTAAAAACCATGTCCCTAATTTTAATACCAAACAAACATAGCCCTGGGGACAAGTCAGTAGAGAATTGGGTTTCTCTGATTTTGCCAGCTTGATCTTCAGGTGGCCAGAGCTGAGAGAATTAACCAGTGGTTTGTCACCATTGGCACCAGGTGTTGTACTGTCTTCCTGTCAACAGAAGGATAAACTCAGTCACTTAGGCATTCAAGCATTATAACGAGTTCATTTAACATCGCAGTTCCTTTTCTGAAGAATACTGGATCTTTACCAGGTAATTCAGGTTAAAAAAAAAAAAAAAGATAAAAAATTTTAGGTAAACACAGGACTCATTTCTGCAAAGGAAACAAGGGCTGAGTTCAGAGAATCTAACTTGAAAACAGAGCTTGGGAATATTATTTCTTCAAATAATGCAATCACTTCTAAATTGATGGGTTTATGGGTTTATTATTGTTTATTAAAGAGGGGATGGAACGTGAAATTTGATTTTAAGTGTTTTTAACAAGTCATAAAATACAATAACAAGAATTTATATTTTGAAGCACAGACAATGTGAAGATTTCATATTTATCTTCTCAATACCCATCTTGTATCTGGGAGAGTTTTTGACAGCTGATTCCTTTATTACCTGTTGTAACCACTCACAAACAGCCTGGCTGCCATACTATCAAAATGCATTCCTAGGTTAACTAATGCATTGCTAAATGCAAAATAAACTGGAAAAAACATGCATGCAAAACTTTGTTAATCTAAAGGAAAACTTTTCAAGCAATAAAAAACGACCCTAAGCATTTGAAGGCAAA
>LOEQ01002051.1:255288-278683 GCA_001685075.1 Bramus lutescens | reverse complement strand
TGAGGTCTTTGATCCATTTGGACTTGAGTTTTGTGCATGGTGATAGATATGGTTGTATTTTCCTTTTTCTACATGCTGATATCCAGTTATACCAGCACCATTTGTTGAATATGCTTTCCCTTTTTCATTATATATTCCTAAGTACAATCTGCTCAATCTGAATAAAGTTACTTGTATGCATGTTTTCAGAGCTGACCATTTGGTATTAGAAAACTAATTAGAATGGTTTTCCCTGGAGAAGTCTATTTTTCCCATTCTCCACATTCCTTAGTAAAGTGTTGTGTAGTTTGAATGATCCCCATAAAATCACAGAAAGTAGCAATATTAGGAGGTGTGGCCTTGTTGAAGGAAGTGTGGTCTTTCTGGAGGAGGTTAGATGACATACATTTAATCCAGTCCTAGAAGCTGGAGAGCACACCTTTAAACTGGACCACCTCTCCTGTTGAAAGTGTGTCAATATGGGGGAAAGCTTTGAAGTATTTTTCTCCACTCAGTGTGACAGTCAACTTACTTTTTTTCTGCAAAATGTATCACTCTCACAGAACCACGTCTGCCTCCACGCAGCAGTGCTCCCTGCCATGGTGATAATTGACTGAACCTCTGAACCTGTAAGTGAGCCACCACAATTGAATATTTTCTTTTTAAGAGTTGATGTGGCTATGGTGTTTCTTTCCAGCCAAATTAAACCCTAAGTTACCTGTAGCCCATTGTTTACAGTTGCTGCCTCCTTGTCTTTCACCTTTATACTCTGCTATGGCTGCTGTTAGTAACAAGTGAATTGATGATAGCTAGGTATTTGCTTTCAAAATATAAAACTTGCTTTAATACATTTTTTCAAAATTAATAAATGAAAATAACAGATATTCAAAACTCACCTTTTCCAATAAATTTAAATGACAATGAAATATCATAAGCCATGTGCGACAAAAAGTGATTACCTGAGTGAGAGAGGCAGGAATCCGCTGTGTATCCGTCACTAGGAAGCTGACAGGAAGACCTTAACAAAGAGAACGGTGATGAGAGGATCATGGTCTTTCACTTTTGCCAAGGATTCCAGGGAAAACCTGTAATATTGAGGTAGGAGGACTTGCTAATAAAAAACTGGGTTGAAGCCATCCATCTTGTTAATAAAAGCTTTTGAGTTTTCTGTGTGGCTCTGATTGGTTTTGAATAAAAGATAGAAGTTCCTGGGAAATTCTTGTGAAACAGTACAAATTTAGAAGGCCACACTAGGAGTGAGATGTTAATGGAGACAATTCGCTTGTTCCTGGCTGCCAAGAGCTTGAAATAATCACACAGCAACTATATTATTTGCAATACTATTTGGCAAATAGCTTAAGCGTATTTCTAGCTAACTCTTATATCCTAAGCTAACCAATCTCCATTAATCTGTGCATCAGCACAAGGTCATGGCCTACCTACAAAGCTTCAGCTGGCAGCTGGCATCGTTCTCCTCTGGAAGCTACATGGTGTCTCACTGTCCCCTCCTTCTTTATCCCAGCATTCCATTTAATTTTCCCACTTAGCTCTTTTCTGCTTGGTCACTGGCCAAAACAACTTGATTCCTTAACTAATAAAAAACAAGACATATACAGG
The DNA here is from genome assembly GCA_001685075.1 of Bramus lutescens. NCBI lineage: Eukaryota > Metazoa > Chordata > Mammalia > Rodentia > Cricetidae > Bramus > Bramus lutescens. The sequence goes on along the minus strand of LOEQ01002051.1, from coordinate 277,087 downwards.
ACTTCCCACACCATTGGGGATATGGCTCAATGTCAGAGCACTTGCCTATCATGTATGAGATGGGTGGGTTCAATTCTCAGCACTGGTAGTGTAGGAAGAATAGCTGTATCAGATCACCAGCCTTCAGCTAGTTTTACACAAATACACATACACACCTAAAACAAACAAACGCATACACAAAACGGTAAAGAAGAGATCAGAAATTTGAGAGGGGTGGGAATGAGAGCTCTGGAAGCAAAGAGAATGGTGGAAATCATGTGAGAGTAACCATTACTAAATTCTCCAAAAGTAAAACAGATTAGATTAAAAGAAACATACAAGTAGAAGAAAAGAATTTAGAGGTAGCGAACAATAAAGTGAACTTGGAACTGTTTCTATAATATCTCAAGGTATTTAAAATACTTTAAAAGACTTGAAGTTTTGTCTTAGACACAGCTGTAGCTCTGTCCCCTTTGTTCTCTTACAAGGCTAAACAATTCTCTAAAGTGTTTTCTGGAAAACTCCCTTTTATTCAAGTTACACACTTAGATATATGCCATTCATTTCTCTTATAAACTATTCTTCCCAAAAAGTTTTTTCAGAGTTATAGATGCCATTCCTTCATTGAGCATGAATTGGAGGTGGAATTATAGGCAGTGTTGCGAAGCACAGCACACTGCTCTAGCTGGACTGTCTGCAGCTCTTGAATAATTGTATATTGTTAATGTTTAGTCTGATAGTCTTATTGGCTTTGAACTCTAGAAAATTTTATTCTCAAATATATATATGCACACACACACAAGCAAAGTACCTCACAACTGTACTCAGTCATATACAGCAAGTAGGAATAAAGGGAAAAAAGCATAAGATAAAAATGAAAAATTGCAGCTGGGCAGTGGTGTCGCATGCCTTTAATCCCAGCACTTGGGAGGCAGAGGCCGGCGGATCTCTGTGAGTTTGAGACCAGCCTGGTCTACAAGAGCTAGAGCTAGTTCCAGGACAGGCTCCAAAGCCACAGAGAAACCCTGTCCCGAAAAAAAAAATTGCTAATTTAACTTTTTATTTAGTTTAGTTTTGTGTGGTCATTGGAATTTTAATTTGTATTACTTAAGAAAAATAATATGTATTATTGATTTAGTTTGCAAGCGGATCCCACATTGAGTTCTCTCGATGTGTGTGGCATTAGAACACTCGTTTACTGGCTTATCCAGATCCTCTTTAAACTGGAGTGCTCAATGAAACCAAGTTTCATAAAAATATCTTTAGAGTAGAAAAACTCCAATGCATTTAACTTAGCATGAGAATGAACGCTGTTTGGGCTTAGCACCCAAGCAGTAAAAATGCAGATTTCAAAAGAGTCCTTACCCTTAGGTGAACGTTTCAAATATGTTATTCAATGCTTTAGGTTAAAGTAAATTTTCGCACATTCAAGACATAAATTCTGCTTAGGTAAAATGTAACGTATTAGTTTCCTCTTTATAATTAATATGTGGCCTCGAGAAATCAAAACTGCTGAGTACTATCAGAAAGCATGGTGGAGATATTTTTATCCAAAGAAATGCTTTTTTTTTTTCTGGAATGGAAAACTCTTCAGTCAAATGGTATTACATAATAAATTCTTCTGACCCTTTTATATTCTTAACTATGTAATATATGTAAACTATCTAGTAAAATTGAAAATGGGCTTACATAGGGTGAGGAGAAAGGGCATTTGAAACAAAAGAAGACCTTGAATGTCTAGGCTCCAAGGCTTTTGATTGGATATGATTGCTTTAGTGAAAGGACAGCATTCCACAGAGGAAGTAGCCAGAGGAGCAACACAATATCCTTTGCTAGTAACATAGGAAGTATTCTTTTAAGGACTTTATTTCATAACTGAAAAATATGTGCGCAGTTACTTGCACATGACATTTCGTTTCGCTTAAACAATGTTAAATTGAAGCTATGGAATAAGTTTCTGCTTCTTTACAATCCAGAGAGTGAGCACTGAAGTGCGGCGTGTGATGAATACAGAGATAAAGTCTGTGCTTAGAGCACTTGCACCCACCACCCACCAGGCACAATACCTAGTTCCTAAGACGTGAGGGTTTGGTCCATACTGTGGAGATAATGTGCTCCTCAATGAGATGAGAAGAGAGGGCAGGTGATGCAGCCTTAGGGCTGATAAAATTCTGCTGACAATAACATGCATCATTATAAAGCAGGAGTTGTTCATCGTCAGTTCCACTTGGCTGCACATTTTCCTATCTCAGCAACAACCTCTTAACTGCTGTGATTCAAAATGATAGCCAGGATACTAAACAGATTAGCTTATTTAGAAGATGTTTTTCATATTTGCTCTTTGAAACATCAACATTGAGTAGACTTTGGCAATTCCCAAAATAAGTTCTGTGTTTTTAAGATTTTGTTTCCTTTTGTTTCTTTGTTTCAGTAACACATGTGATAGGGATTATTGGCTGGCAGAGTTCAATAGAACAGAAGTTGTCCTCAATACCCAGCAACATCACACCTACTTTATTATAAATATCTTTAGGACAAGGCAAAATATCATTTTGTTAGCATTATCCAAAAATATTTCTTTAATTTTAGCCTTTTCTAATTCTGTATTTAGTAAATATAGATATAGCTTTAACACAGCTTGCAAGAAGAGAAAGATTAATTAACCACTGATGAGAAAGCTCATTTTTTTTTCCTGCAGAGGATGCATCTGCTTCCTATTCCAATTGTGGCTCTACTTACAATCTAATTGCCCCATCCTACATTGCTCTGTTATTTTCTGAGCTCGAGTCTGTATTTTAGGCCAATCACTGAAGAATACAGGAAGAGAAAACTTGGAAATTGAAGGCTGCACATATGCATACCAGTCTCATTATATGTGTACGAGTATAGCTGCTTCATATTTCATAATTATGAAGTTCTATGGTTTAGGTTTGTCCTCACTATGTCCTTAGACAGGTTAGAATTATTGTCTCTGTATTTGTCATCTAATGATAAATGTCTGGATTCTTGAAGTAATCTCTTTCAAATCAACTTTGCTCCCTTCACAGAATCCTGAACCCTACTGTCAGAAAAGATGTAAAGAAGGGTGCTGTGACAGAACACAATCAGGCTGAATAGTTTTGGTGGTTTTAATACTGAAAATATCATTGTGGAAAGGACCTTGAAAACACTCTAAAAATTCATTTTATAAGAACTAAATCTAATTCAGGTTCCATTTTCCCCCTGGTTAACAGATTTTAAGTTCAGGCTTTGATTCAACCCATTCTCTGCATGACCTCCTGTGGGCCCAGCTCTATAATGTGAAGACTCCTCTGCAAACTGGAGTGCGCTAGAGATTAAATGTTGCTGGGAGGAGCTATATTCTCAAGTGTGGTGCATTTGCCTGTTTGTTTCCTCTTCAGAAAATCTAAAATATTTAATTGAAATCATACCAACCAAGTTTAAACGCGGAATCTGTAACAGCAAAAGCAATGTTTATTCAATTATGATATACGGGAAACTCATGATGTTTTGAGCCCCAATACAATTTTGAGAGGATTAAAAAAAAACTCAGTATTTATCATATCTTTCCCTTAAATGACTAAAAACCAGAATGTATGGAGAAGAACAAGAGGACTCCTACATTATGGAGCATACTAAGAAAATGTGTGTGTGTGTGTGTGTGTGTGTGTGTGTGTGCATACTTTTTCAGTGCTTTCCATAACCTATGTCTGAAGTGAATGGAAAATATCCTTCACACCATTATATGGCAAAGAAAAAATACTTGATGCTATAAAGCATATATAATCTGTCTAGTTGTCCCAGGAACCATAAAAGCATCTGTGCTTCCTTATGGAAGATATCTTATTTACACTCATGTCAGCCAAACGTATCAGAGCATTTTTATAAGATATCACTAGGCAATGCTTCGACAAGAATTGTTTGAATTTCCTCTATTTTTTCCAGTGAGTTAGAGTTTCATGTTTTCTTCACATTTGAAGAATGAATTAAGAAAATATTAATAATGCTGCAGTGTGACTTGTAGTAGTATAATGAATAACAAATGTTTCCTTTGTTTTTTACCCTGTGGTATAATATTCTATGCAATAAAGCTTACAAAATGTTGCAAAATGGGAATCTTTAACAATAAATTTTACAGGGACTAATTTCAGGAAAACACTAATAAACTGATTTTAAACATTACAAAGTATTTTTGTGATGCAAATTTCCAGGAGTATTTCTTTCTAGGTAATACTAATAAGTCATTCAGAAGTTTTCTATTTAGTCAGCATTTAGTGGAAGATACTGCAGATCCTGATAATAACAAAGCAATTCAGTTTAGTAATGATTAGCTGAATGTAAGCCTTCTCTGTTTTGTTTACACTGACAAATCTGACTGAGAATATGCGGAGCTTAAATTCATATGATACAAATATGCTCTCAAAACATTCCTTGCCAAATTTGTGCTTAAAATTTAAATTTAATTTAATGTAAATATTGCTTGTATACAATCAATATTGCTTACATCATCATGAAAATCAGTATATCAAGTCAAATCAAGAACAAAAGCATTTAGGCAACAGTCTTGCTTTCTAAAATCATATCAACAAATTTTTATTGATCCTTACTGTGTGCTTTAAGTGCTTTAAGACCACAAAAAGATATAAAAGGAAACCAGACAAACAAACAATGAAGAAATGAACAAAACATTCCTTTCCCTGAAGATTCAATATCAAATTAGAGAGAGAGAAAAAAAGGAAATAAATCCATTTCTACATTTGACGAATTTTTACAAGGGAAAGCCTTTGAGTATTGAGAGAGAGAGAGAGAGAGAGAGAGAGAGAGAGAGAGAGAATATGTGTGTGTGCGCGCACACACATATACACACGTATTGCTTAATCTTTAGTTGAGAGTCTCCCTTAATTAAAAACAAAACGATGCAACCATTTGTTTGCTCAGAGAGCCCAAGACTGTCAGGGTTCCTCATATAATGTTCTGAAATGTTGCTAGATGGCAGACTCCATTTATGGTGGGGTGTAGTTTCAAAGTTAATGTTTGATTTTAGAGATAAATTCGGAGGCCTTCCTTGAAAAATAAACCTTTCAAAACCACACATTGAAAATTATTTTAAAAAGTGACTTTTAAATTCCTCCATCCTTACAATAGAAAGAAAGAAGGATAGCACACCATGGCTGCTCTGCACTGAGTTGCCAGTATGGACCACAATGTAGTATAGTGAGGAATGAGGTTTTTAAAGAATCCATAATGTTTTCTTTGAATTATAAAAATGCAGGTCGTCTCATAGATAACAAATAGGCCATAAAACAAGAAACTAATATCTTTTTAAAATATCAATATTTATTAATTATAAAAATTGAACAAAGTTTATACAGATAGAACTTAAGGGGAGATATCATTGTCTATTCAGAGACAGAACTTTTGCTTTTATCATCTATATAACCAACCAATTAGAATGATTTATTAGTCTCATATTGCTTCTATTCATTTCATTAAAACTGAACAGTAAAAAACAACAAAAAGTCTAACCAAACACAAGAAACACATGCAAAATTCAAACTTACATTCACTGAAGGAATTGGTGCTGATACTGGAAGATTCTCATCTTCCATGCGCATGTATACAGAACATAAGGCATTATTAGGAAAACGACAGTGTTAATGGATTTATAAGATGAACTACAAATCCGTGGCAATACACAGGTACAGAGAAGAGACTCCTACAAATTTACATGGAAGCACGAAGACCATGAGAGTGCAGAGCAAGCCCAGACAGACAGAACAATGCTTCAGTCATCCCAGCTATGATTTCAGAAGACTCTGCAGACCCACGGGAACAGCGATGCTGGAAGCGTGAACACCCAAAGCAGGGAGAGTATCAGATCCAGAATGAACCCAAGCAACTGTGACCTATGGAATTTTTCCAAAACACACACACACACAAAAAAAACTTACATTACAGAACAGGCAGCCTCATCAAACAGTATGTAGGGAAAGTAAATACCCACATATAAAAGGATGAAACTGGGTCCAAAGCTGTGAAGGAAATAAACTCTACTGTGTGTAAATGAAAAGTGTACATAAATGGTAATAACTGAAAGTGTGAAAAACCAGCGAGCCTACAGAAGGGATAAATTTAATATCAAACTTCCTTAGTATAATACATAGATACCCATACTTTATCATGAAGTTAAATGTGAAAAAGACAAAGCAAATAAATAACATCACAAACAACACAAATAAGCCAACAAACAAACAAAAACGACCATGGTCAAAGCAGTCTAAACAGCCAAAATGTACATATTACTTTCTCCACACTTCTAGTTAAGAAGAAAGTGCTCATCTAAAGTGTACTGAGATCTCCTCTCTGCCAAGGCAGTGTCTACATCCAAGGTCCTAAAAAGAGCAAACACTAAGACAATACAACAGGAAAAGTACAGACACACAGTGTCAGACAAGTTATTGTGCAGCTTCTTGAACAACCAAACAAGTAAAAAAGGAAAGCCTAGAGAAGATGCTACACAAATTTATAAAGAAATGAGACATACCGCAAATATAAAATTATAGAAAGGAACTCAGAAAGAGGAAAGCAAACATAAGAGAAAAAATTTAATAAAGTGGTATGTTTATGTTTTCCTTTAATGATTTCTTGAAATGTATAAGGGTAATATTCCCCAAATCAAACATGAAAATAGGATACAGATTTGAAAAGAAAAAGAGATCAAAATAGAAATTTTCTATATATTTCTAAGTATTTGCTTCAACTGTAATGATATAAAATGCTAAGAAGGGAGGAATTTTTAAAGGATATTCTGTGAAGAGCCTAGTCATTATATTAGGTAAGAGGAAACGTCAAATCCATGAATACACAAGACAAAGACTGTTAGCAAATGATCAAATTTGCATTTCCAGAAAGCTGTGTGATAAACAGGAATGCATGTCATAAAACAGTTTCCAAATATATGAAGTAATCAAGGTCAGAATGGTAGGAAGCAAACAGTGTGCGGGGAAGCTTCAATATACACTGTTAAAAAAAGATGAACATGAGCAGCACAGACAACCAATAATGCCTAGCTGGAGAGCCTGCATGCACATGAAAAAGGCCCTCTGCATGTGGGTGACAGTTTTGTGCCTTGGTCTGTTTGTGAGGCCCCTGGCAGTGGGACGAGGATCTATTCCTAGTGCATGATCTGGCTTTTTGGATCTAATATCTTAATCATATGTGTCAATACCACTCTAATGAAAATGACTACTTAAGGCTCTAAATGTATTCACAACATCAAAAACTGTTATTGAAATTTGTTTGGAAATAGCATGTAGAGAGTATTCTATTAGTATGTGTTTACTCACTGAGCAAATCCACAACCCCTACCTTCTTCTCTCATACCACACATTCCTAACACAGTTTCCCCTCCCTCCACTCCTTCTGACTCTCCTCAATCCAATCTTCCCCACATCCACTCCTCCTCCCTTTCCTCTTTAGAAAAGATCAGGTCTACAGGAGTTAACAGACAAACTGGACATTGCAACCCAAAAGGAGGAAAAGAGTCTCAAGAGCAGGCTTGTTCCCACTGTTAAGAGTACTACAAAAACACTAAGCTGCAAGCCAAATTACACATGCAGAAGACCTGGTCCAGACTCATGAACACCCTGTGATTGCCCTTTCAGTCTCAGTGAATCCATGTGAGCCCTGTTTACTTGATTTGTTGACATAAATATTTAAATGTATTTTAAAATAGTAGAATCACAATGTATTTTGAAACCTGTTTTAGGGAAATTACCCATGCTGATATAATCATAGATTCTAACCATTTCACATTGGAATAAGGAACCCAATTTTCAAATGAAGTGCTCCATATGTACATAGGCAATACCCTTTGAGAACCAAGAAAAGCATGGATATAGAAGGTGGATCAGTGGTGGGGAGTTCTGGAAGTGTTTGGAATTGAAGAAAAGACACTAAGACTCTTATTATCAAAGTTTAATTGGGACCTGGGTTCTTAAAAAGACAGAATCTTGAGCAATGCCTCACGAGAAGAGTCACCCGAGTGCAGAAAGCTGTTGGCCAATGCTTCTGGGAGTTAGAGGTGGAGAGGAACCTTTACAATTCAAGCCTTTGTTCCAGCCACAGAGAGAGATATACAGCATAGAAAAATGTTGAAAATAACTGTGATTAGACTCTGTCACTTAAATATAGATAAACTATGCATACATAAGACCTCAGTTTTAAATCTTGAAACAGCATGTCTTTTCTACTAAATATTTGTTCTCAAGCAACCTACCTTAAAGTACAAGTATAAAATCAGATTTTCTTTCACTAATAAGTCACAAAACCCATAATGAAGAAACAAAAGGATGCTGAATGGACAAAGGCTGCTGTATAATAGTGTTCATAAATTAGTAGAGCATTTTGCACAGTGGCTGCATTAGTGGTGTTTTATTCACTTCTCAATATTTGGACTCAGCATTTCTCCCTTGCTAATGAAGACACTGAGCCACAATGAGCTAAGGTGACTTATCCAAGGGGCAGACGTTTGAAGTCAGCCTCTCTTCTTATTGCTTATCATGGTAGGTAAGATTCCTTTGCTAGATGGTGAAGAACATGAACAATTCATTGAAGCTTGATTTTTTAGTTGACAGTAGCTTAGCTGTCAACATAAAGCATCTTTGTTTCTGTATTCATTTATTCTGTAGTCTTTTGTCTGTTGGTCAGGATGGCCTCAAACTACTAGTCTGAAGCTAACCCCCTACTTCAGCCTTTTGGGTGACTGGTATTACAGCATGTACAAAGCCTGTTAATATACTTTTAATGTATGTATTGTATTTGAATACATGAATCTAAAGCTATACATTTTCTTTTTTAAATGATGCCTTACTATATAGGCCAGATAGTCATTAAACATACGATCACCTTAATATGCATATTAAATGTAGAGATTAAAGGTTTATACCAATATAATAAAAATCTCAAAGCAATTAAAATACACTAAATATAAATGAGATTTTAGTTAAATTTAAACTAAACTATATGTGATTATGTTTGTGCTTTATAATTTTAGAAAATAAATGTCTCAAAATCCATTTAGCAGTTGAATAGATACAATAATAAGCTGTTTTTTTTAATCAGAGTTTAGAGTTACCCAACATGGCAGACAAAGAAAGAGTGACAGGGTATCCCTTCTTGAGATTGTTGTTTGAATGGACAAAAATAGAAATACAAAAATAATTTGTTATTGCCATTGGAGATGGTAAAAAATTCTTTGAGGAGGGAAAAGCAGTAACAGATTGGGATGGTGACCATAATTTTTTTCTTTCTGAAAAATACAATTCTCGGCTAAATGCAGGTGAGGGAAACTGATATCTCACATCAAGAGTAGGAAAGCTTTTATAGCCAGAGAAAGTTGGGTGGGATAAACCTAGTGTGCTAGGAAAAAGGAGGCAGGTACCAGTGTGGCTTGGGAAAGCAAACAAGGGCCAGATTTAAAAAATCCTGTGGATAATGAGTTGGTAGCAAGTAAGTGGTTATTTACCTTCCAGGGAGAAGCTTCTAGATTTCCATAGGTGCAAACTAATATGACTCTTACTGTTCGCTGAACTTTCTGGAGAATGAACAAAGGAGGGAAATGCCACTTGATGTGCTCTTTAGATGAAGTTGTCTATATTTTTAACTCAAGCTCTTTGTAGTACTTATTTTATTTATATTCAGTGCATTGATCCAGTACTTACAAAGCAAAACAATACCTTGCAAACACTTAAATGCATCAGTGTCTCACAAATCAAATAAAAAATATGAGTAGTATATTTTAGATTATTCTCAAAGTATCCAATGTCATCCATATTTGTGAAATTTTTACTGATGATTTTCACATTATCTATACTTTGTGTAAATGTAATTTCATGGAACATTTTCTATGTTTCTATGGCCAAGACATGATCAGGTAAAACAGTATGGTAACAAATTCAAATAACTCTTTCTAATTTTAGGAGTAATATTCTGATTCATTGGAATATGCCAAAGCTCCTGCAGGGATTGATGATATAGATGTTGAAACTTGCTTGCTATGACTTCCTCTTGTACCCATTCATCTCAAATCTGTACAACATGAGGTACAGTTGTGGCATTTGTCTATTTTTTTAAGCATCCATTTGTGTGCTCACTATTCTGTGCATGGAGAGATTATTCCTCTTGTTCATCTCGTGCATTACAATTGGAAGCTGGTCAGGGTCAAGGAACTATTTATGAATTGGTTACTAATAGGTAAATTCATAAATTAATATAAAGAGAATATGTCCTAGTCATATGACAATGGTTATTTGTATTTGTATTAGTGACACTCTAAACCAGATATCATTTACTGCACTATTTGTATGCTTGGCTATGAGCTAGCATCTAGTGACTGTGTATATGAAGGTAACTTTATAGTCAGAAAAAAAGTAGTGGAGGCTATTTGGTTTTAAACTTTATAACTTGCAATTTGACTTATGAAAAACCTTCCTTTTGGGAAATTTACAGTACAATGTTGTCACAGCATTGATTTTTTTTTAGTCTATACTTCCCAAAACATAAGCTCAATGAGGTTATTTCTCAGTTCAACACTTCCCACTACAGGAGTTGTTTTCATCTTGTTCATTTGCAGTATATTTTGTTCAATATTTTTTAGAAACCAATTTCACTTGTCATAAACTTTTTTCTAACCTAAAAATTATTCTATTCACTGCTATTCTTGATTGACATACTATAAACCAAACTAAATACACTGATTTATAGAGTCTCACTAAACATAAACAATTGCAACTTTGCAACCTTGTCATACACATTTCAAATATCAGATGCATTTGCATTATTTTTTCAAATATTGAAAAGATCATAGATGTCTGTATCCCTAATGATTGCTTGAGGGTCACATTGTAAGAGCTCCTTGGAAGGCATGCTTAGCAATAGACTAACACTGCACATCTGTAGAGAAAAATGTTTCATCTTATTAAAGCCATGGATGACATGCTTCATTTTCAAAAGGTTAAATACCACTAATATTTAAGGATTTGTCTGCCAAGAGAAAAGTCACAAAATATTATAGACTCATATAATTAAAGAAAGTAGGTTACAATAATATTTTTAAAATAATTATTTTTTTACATATATATCATTCCCAGTTTCCTCTTCTTCTTCTCCTCCCACTCCCCCTTTCCTCCCATGCCACCTCCTATTTTCTCCTCAGAGAGGTTAAGGCCTCCCCTGGGACGTCAACTGTTATAATATTCTTATTGATGAAATTTGTAATATATCTATAATAAATGAGCAAATGTTTTTCTGTGACATGTTAACTAAAGGACAAAGAGTAGGCCATCTTTAACATAGTGTTTTTAACTGAGATTCAAAGCCAGTTTTCTTGATCCTTAACTCATTCATAAGCATTTGTCTGTAAGGAAAGTCCTAGCTTAGGGGCTATTCAAAAGCCTGCGACATTGAAAGATGACGTTAACAGAGGTAACCTCTTCCTTGATAATCTGAATGATTTTACTAAAACTGACTTCACATTGATCTCAATGGAAAAAAAAACAGAAATACATACAACACTGAATTGACTTACAATAAATAAATGTATAAGGAATAATACAGAAGAGTTCCACTTCCCTGATACAAATTCTTAAATATGGGAACCAGATAAAAGTCATTTCTATGTTGAAGTCAAAAAAGACAGCAGAAACAATGCCATCTGAAATGACCTGAACTAGTGACTTCTATGCAGTGGTCAGCAGGAATTATGTAAACAAATGTTCATCAATCGATTCCTCGGTACTGTTGCTACCATCTACCAACATTGAGCATTGCTATTATTACCAACCAGTTCGACACATTTGATAACGTCATATATGATTTTTATTGTCTAAGACTCAAATTACTTTAGAAGACTATTTCATTGGTTTAAAGCTAATATTCATTACAGTTTAATTCTGATAATTGGAAGATCCATATTCCTGAGTTTTAATGACTCTACTGTATTTTATAATTTTTATGCATTTACAGACTTTAGCATTTGGTGAGTTTTGTATTCAGACATGTAATATAAAATTACATGTTTTTAAATAAATATTAAATGCGTACATTAAATCTATCAACTGCAAAATGAAATTTGAACTACTTGATAATCATTTTTCTTTGATATAATTACTTAACAAAACACCTATCATATAAACTTCTGAATAAGACACACTCCAGTGTAAATGTATTCATGGCTCCGGACTGTATATTTTAGATAAATATGTGTGGTGATTTAAAAATTCATATCGTATAAAATTTCACTTGAAATGAAAGATCATTACAAATAGTCCTTTATGTCTGTTTCCTTCCTTCTGGTTTTCTTTTCCTAATATTTACCTAAATCACAACCTTAAAAATAATTACAGTAGTTTTATGTGCTAATGTTAATATACTCCTATATTACACCTGTCCTTTTATTGAATCACATAGCTATATTTTATCAGAATATCATATTTGTGCATTGCATATTATTTGATATAGTAATAATTAATCTTATATTTGGATCAATATATATAACAAGATCCATTTTAAACATTCTTAATTTTTAATTTTTACCTTTTTGCATATCTTTTGTTTTCTTTCATTTGTCCTACTCCAGATAAAATAGTTTAACACTTTCCATTTTTTTTCTAGGTGCAGAATATGCATATATTCTCTTATACTCTATTTCTGCTTCATCTGTTTTTAGGAGAATATCATCCCCTAATTTTATTTTTCTCAGTTTTCTTTGACACTGTCTCCTTTTATGTGCTTCCGTTTCAACAATACTGCTTCTCTTCAGTTTATGTCTTCCATCACTTTAGGAAAACCAATGATACCATCTCAAATCAATTCTGCCTCATTCTATATAATCTCTCTTTTGGGGACAATGTGTATATTCACATTGGAAAAATCAATTAGGTTATTTATATGTCTTACTTTTTTCCAGGTATTTTACCATTTTGTATCCACTTTCAATTCAAATGATTTAAATTGACACATTCCTAAATTCAAGTCTTGCCTTTAAAAAAAAATCTTAATCTATGCTAAATCCAGTTCCATATATTCTACTTTCAGTTATAGAACTTCTTAATTCCTCCTTCATGTTTTCCTCATCTTGATAAAACCAATGCCTTTTAATTACTTTTGTCTCATTAACTTTACAAATCATTGTTTAAACATTGATTTGGTTAATGCCAATACCTCGTGGGTTTTTTGAGATCATCATATTTCTTATTGTTTGCACTCAGTGATAACACTTGTCATTAAAGACTGAGCGCTTTCTGATATATCCAGTCATCTCTACATTATGATCAATTGTGGAATTTATTTATTTAGTTATTTGTTTGTTTGTTTATGTGTATTTGTGTGTGTGTTGTTGTTGCTGTTCTCAATCTGCTGTAATGGGAGGCTTCTTTGATTAGAAGTGGTAGATACATTTATCTATGAGTGTAAGGATAAGATTTAGAATGTAGCAAGAAATAATGATGGACTAGCTGTGTGATGGTAGTAGATTCTTTTCTAACATGCATAACATCACCAGTCAGAGAATGCTGGCTAGGTTTTCATTACCAAACATGGTACACACACACATACAAACACAAACACACCAAGTATATAAGCATACCTGTGTCACCTGTGTTTGCGTGTAACAATGCAATTCAAAGCAAATGAAACTACCATCATAAAATTATGAATATGAACAATGTTGAAGAGGAAGTATCTTGGAAAGGCTGGAGGAAGGAAGCAGAATACGTAAAGTAATATAATTACTTTTTAAAATCATATTTTTAAACTAAAAGTTTTGTTACTTATTTGCATTTTATTGTGATTCATATTCATGACTTTAATTTCACAGTAGATTCAAATGCTGTAACTTCTAATGGTACAGCTCACATTTTTATTAATATGGCAGATAATATACAACTAAACCCTTTAATCAGATACTGATGGTCATTACTGCTTAGTGAGGATCCTCCTTTTGCCTCATTATTTATGAGTAACCCACCAGGTTCCTTTGTTAGAAAGCCTTAAACTTTAGTACTTCTGAAACTCAAATGATTTGTTCCTTTTTTAGAGTTCTGCATTAACCTTTCTTTTTCCACAGAAAGTTTCAAATTTAGCCAAATGCTTTGAAATATCAGCTTGAAACAATTCACTTAGATTTGTTGTTGTTTTTGTTTGCCTTTACTGGCTTCTCTGTCCTTGTAACAATGGTCTTCAATTTGCATTTTCCTCCTCTGACCTACAGGAAACTGACATACCCATAATCAACTTACTACAGAGGAGGATTTCTCTAAGCTATTGTCTACAACTTTGCTATTTTAAAATTTGTTGATAAATATTGACTACTGAGTAAACGATACGGCATTTGTCAAAATTACAAAGCTCTAAAATTATCAGAGAGCAGTTACACATTCAAGTTTGTTGTCCTTAAAGTGGTGAGATGACAGTGACATAATTTTAAATACTAATAAATGCTGATGTTTAAGTGAGCTATGCTGACAAGCTTAGGATAATGTCTCATGTGTCTCTTAGTTACAATGGTTTTTCAGTGTGTGCAAGGAGAGCACAATAATTTCTGCAGCAAAAACTGACGTTCCTGGAATCTGAAATATTTGCAGTCTTGGAATAGATGTACTTGGAAATTTTCATATTATTCTCAATTATTAGGGGACCCAAAAATTTTATGAGCAAAGAAAGGTCAATCAATGTATTTTAGCCCATATTATTATTAAAGAAATGTTTTTCATTGTTTTCTATTTACTTTATTTTATAAATTTTCTATAATTTTAAATAAAACATAAACACTTGGCATTAAGCAATTGAAATTTACCGTACTTTCTTTAGAAACTCAGGTACAGTATGAGGATATCACAGTCAAGGAAACAAGGGGGTTTGGTTTTAAAGGCTCATCTTTTAAAATAAAAGTAAAGTTCAATGGAATAAAAATATTAGTAAAATTAAATTTTATTATTGTTAGTAGATACTTTGGATCATTAAAAATAAAATATTTATCAATAAAACCAGTTCTAATCATGCTTTCCCATGAAGCAACTAACTTTCACTAGTGGTCATATGTTGTCATGAACTATGCTTACAAATGCCATATTAACACCAAGATCTGTTATTTTTCAATGTTATATGTACCATGAATAATAAAATCCAGAGAAATAAACTGGGGTTCAAGTTGAAGATCAGAAAAGCAAAGCAGAAAGTCACTGACTCTTACTTCTACCTCAGACAGAAAATGGATGAGAGCCTGTCTTCACAAATTCTAAAAACTCCTCACACTACCTTCCTTCCATACTCCACTGATTTCATATTTCTTCCCCCTTATAATCCTCTCTCTGCCCAGTCATATCACAGCTGTCTCAATCTTCCTAGTGCTGGGATTAAAAGCATGTGATCCCCAAAGCTAGGATCACTTTTGTGTGAGCTCTTCTTCTCTTTTAGATAGATTCAATCTTGTGTAGTCCTGGGTGGCCTTGATCCTCCTGCCTTTGTCTCTCCAGTACTGGGATTTAAGGTTTGTGTCAGTATTCACAGGCCTGTATAGCTAATTAGTATGGCTATTTTGCTCTCAGGTTCTTTAGGAAAGATTTATTTATTAAAACAAATATAACATATGACTGTATTTCACCTTTTCTGTCTAGAATAATAAAATAGTTAAAAAAGAAAAACTATATATGATAAATATAATAAATATATACAATATATACAGGCAAAAATAAATCAACAATGAATGTCTAGTCCACTTGCATTTGACAAATTCAGAGAGAATATTCCATTTCTATCCTATCATGGTGAGTCCAAAGTCTTGTACCTGATTTACTTTCTATTATAAAGTGCATTCTTCATCTGGTAAACAAGGAAAACTATAAATATAGCTATCTTGTCTTCAACCCCTTCAAAGATTCAAGAAATAAATAATATTAACTGAGTAGAGAAGCACAAGCAAATGACTTCCAAAAATATGTGAGAAATGACAGAAAAACCTGGAAGTCGGGAATGTCTCCCAAGATTCTTCTGTAACATTGGGGCATCCATCTTCAGCCTACAAGCCTTGCTTATCCCATAGACTTTTCTGTGAAGCAGGATATTCTGAAGGGTTGTACCTACTTGTCTTGACAAGGTTTGGCAATCACTTTCTCTTGTGTCCAGCTTGTCCAATTAGGACAGCATACTGTCAGAAGTCCAAGCAAGGGCAATTTTTGTTCAGTGGCATATTTTTGCCAGAAAGAAAGTAAATTCCTTGTAGATTTTCTTTGTTGCCCATTATCTTCTCTGAAGTAGATTGGTGTAACTAGGAGAAGACATGTCTCATTGTCATAACAAAAGAAACCTATGTTATTAAAACACCTTAAGTTCAAAATTCTGTAAATCTCTGAAGTTTGAAAATAACCTGTCTATTTAAAATATACCTTTGTTTGACATTGGATGCATACTTAATGACCCAGCAAGTTCATTTATAATAGGTGATTAACTACTAACAAGTATTTCCTTTTTATCCTAAACAGTCGGTAATAATAATTTTCAAGGACTAGAAATTTGCATTACATTGTTAAAAGAGTTGCATAGGTATAATATCTTGAACAAAAGTAGAAATATACATACAATATCTTCAAACAAAATTAATCTCAAATTTGTTTTAATATACAAAATTTTTAAACAATATACGAAATCCAATACAAAGTAAAATAATTAGAAACAGTAGTTTCTTTTAAAAAGTAGGTTAAATAATCTCTTTTTATCATTTCATATCAATAGTCTCCTTTTTTCTTTTAGAGTAGATTATTTACCCTTTAATCCTATTGTATCTATATCCTCTTTTTCCTTTTCAAAATATAACCTTAAATCTATTTCCATTGTTTAGTTTTTTTTTTCTGACCATTACCAATAACAATTTGTAATCCACTAATTCTCTTAAACAATGACAAATATCCATAATCCACTGAAAGACCTAACACCACCCACCCCTCATCTTGGGAATTTGGACATTGGGTTCTTAAATTTACTTCTTGCTTTATGGGGACGATTGCATATTTAGAAGATGTTGAAAATAAAAATTTGGGTTGTCAAGCCCTGGGAGAGATAGCTGTATCATTTGTTGTCCAGTCTCTGCATAATGGGAAAGTACAGGGCTTCTTTCAAGGCCTGGCTATAGTGGTCTGTTAGGCTGGATCATTTCAGCCATCTTGAAATTGTTCTGAGTAGTTTGCAATCCAAAACTGATATTTAGGTGGTGTTTTTCAACTTAGTAGTATTATAGTCTTGAAGGAATGATTGTTGTGAGACCCCATCTTTCTTCTGGAGACTTCAAAGGTCATTGTTAAGCATGTTCATGGATCACTACAAAAAAAAAACCTGATAGAAAATCAAATATGAAAAATCTATAGGAAGGTAAACAAAACATTTGTCTAGAATTAGTACTCTATATGACCATTAATATACTAAAAATTTAATATATATACATTAATCTAATAAAATTTATACCTTAAAAAGCTGTTAAAGAATCAATATAAAATAAAATTACTATAAGATTAGTGGCAAGTAATAGTGCTTAAATATTTGTTTTCCTTTTGTCCCATACCAGGTGGCTCTTCAGAAATGAGACAGAGATTTTGGATTTCACTTTAATAAGCATACTTGGATTTAGAGTAGAGAACCACATTTCATTTCTAAAGCCAGTTTTGATTTTTAACTAGACTGGGATGACAAAAAGACTATTTGCATTAAATGTCTATAGAGAACAACAGAAACAAATATTTTGAAAGATATATAAAATTTTATCCTGTTGGAAATATGATATACCAATAGACCAATTTACTCTTTCTCTTGAGACGTTTTTTCTGGATGATTTGTCCTTTTCCTTCAGATGTCTCAATTGTTACGTGGTTTTCAGATTTCTTAGATAGATACCTTTATTCTTCTAAAAAGACAGAAACAAAACCCTTCCCCAACCCTAGTTTCAAGGAGATTCTCTTTTTGAAAGTTATATCTTATCGATGAAAAGAATCTGTTTGTTAATTTTATAGGTCAGTTAATGTTAAATGGCCATGGTGCTTAATGATCTATAATCTCTTATAATTAAGAGGTGTCTCTTGTTCAAATAGAATCTTTATCAATTTTGATTGTATCTGTAGCTTTTCTTCTACTGTGAAAATAAAAGCAAAATCCATTTCCCAACGTAACACTTGTCTTGGTTTCCATTCTGAGATAAGTACAGCTTTACTGAATAATGACTGATTTAATTCTGTAGTTTTTTCTACCATAAAATGTTTCTATGCAGCTGTTGTTCTTCTTAGCATCATTAGGAAGTGTCAAATATTTATTTTGTTCATTTATTGTATGTATGTTTCGATTGGCAGGAAGAGATCAGAGGAAAACTTGTAGAAATAAAAGCTCCTCTTCGAATATGTGGGCCCAGGAAATTAAAGTCAGTTAATCAGGCTTGGCTGCGAGCACTCTGACTTGCTGAGTCATCTCACTGGATTGAACTCAAAGGGTACAGTAATTAGTACATTGTCTTCACAAAGCTGTAATGAGGATCAACACCATCTGTATGAAGAGTTTGGACAATGAAAGGATTCATGAGGAATAAATAGTAGACATGGCCTTAGCTATTATTGCTCAGCAGTGATACATTACCGTCTCACATTCTGATGTTCACTTCATCTAATTTTCTGGCTCATATGTTAGACCTGCTTTTGTAAATGCTGTCTACCTCTGCTCTCTAACATGGTGGCCATTCCTCACACAAGGATGGGTATTTGAAATGTGGGCTAGTAAGAATGAAGATGTATATTTTTAATATTATTTGATTTTGAATACTACAGTTTATATAAAGCATTTATGAGCAGGGTCTGCTCTATTGACAGCACATTAGAGGTTTTCTTTTATGTTCTTCGAGAATGCTTACTAGCAAGATATTAAATATTTCTGAAACATGCTCACTTCTCCACTGCAGACCGTACTCTTATTCTGAATTCCTCCTTTCAGTTAATGGCATCGCCATCCACCAAGCAAAATGTTCAGATGTTATGTGATGTATTAGGATTCATTCTCAAATGAAAGGGGCATGGCCTTTGAATCAAACACACCTGGCTTCAAACAGGGCATCTCCATTTCCTTGCCATTTGACCTTGGGCAAATTAAATAACCTGTGAGTCTCATTTTTTTCATTTGTAAACTAGAAATATATATATGTATCACACAGAGCTATTATGAGGATTAAATGACATAGCATATGTAAAACACCTGGCATAGTTCTGGGCACAGAAAGCACATATACTTCATAAATATACATGACCTCTTACTTTCCTCCCCTTCAAATGGAGAAACAGATCCAATTGATCTGCAGCTGGGATATTTTTTGAGTCTTTCCTTTCTCTCAAATCCTATTGAATAAATTCCTATTAATCTTCTCATCAAATTTTCCACTGGACAGCCTCCTAATCAATACTTTAAACCCAGTTCTCTTTGAGGAACCTCTCTTTTCCAATCTGTTCTTTAAATTTCAATAAATAGTTTGCCAAAGCAGGTTCAATATTTCATTAATTATTGGTTAATCACACTGATCCCCATGTAATAATTCTGTGTAGTCAGGGTCTAGGTTTTCATAGCTCGTGTCACAAAGCACATTGCAGTATAATATGTTGAACTGTGAACTTTTGGGTCCATAAACATGTCTTCATGTATACAAGATTGTGATCAATATTTATTTAACAGTATCTTTTAAAATTTAGTATTTATCTATTTAGATATATTTATATTTATATGAATGTAAAGCTGCTTTGGATGATTTAATATAGTTCTATTTTGAGAAAAAGTATAATTTTTAGGACGGATATACACCTATAGCAGAGTATAAGTGATGTGAATTCTAAGAAAATTACAATTTTCTTGATTTGTTTTCTTTCCCAGTTCTGATCAAATTCTGATCAAGTATGTATATTGTCTTATGTATATTGTCACTGAACTATGTCCTCAGCCATTATATATTATATGTACATTTTAATCATATCTAATTAACATCTGAGGAACTCCAAAATAAAAATATCTAAGTATTTAAAAGTTTCATAACAAATGGAAATTTTTACAATTATATGTATGCTTTCACAGAAAATGTAGAAAAACTAAAAACACTGAATACATTATCTTTTGTTTTATATGTGTGTATATGTAAATATAACCTAAATTAATTTATTTCTTAGAGTTGTGTCTAACAAAAGATACCTCTATCGTGCATAAGCAAATATTTCAACATGCATAAAACTTCAAAATCTATAATACTTCTAGGTTCAAGTATTTCACATCATCAGAAGGGCCTCCTGTATATGAACTCCGAAGTTACAAATCAGGCTAAGATCCAGAATAACTCTCGTATTTCAGGCGGCTAATTTTCACAATTACCTCGGGAACACACCTTTCATTTCCTTCAGTCTTAACGATCTGCCATTCTTACATTTTGTGTATTTCAATTTATCTTTTGAATCCACATTATGTTCATAAATACTGTTGGGGTATTCAAGTTCTCAAGTATCCTTGGTTCTTCACTTTGTCTCCTTGTTTGTCAATTGAATTGTCAGAAGCGTTCAGTGTCCATCTGTTTAAACGGGCTGAGGATTAACATTTTAGAAGAGTATTTTCAGTCTCAACACATGATGCCGCTATTTATCTCGTGCTTGTAATTTGCTGATTTTGTATACAGAAGTTTTACATAGTATTTTCAAATTTGTTTCTCTACATCTGAAGTAGGTGAAATAATATGTAGCAGTATTACTGATTTAATATTCTACTGTGTTTTTGCGAATAGGACTATAATTGTTGCTTCTAAATTAATTTTTATATTGTAATCTAGGGAAATTCACGTATCTCAATCTGTGGGTCATAACCCCTTTGGAAAACCTCTATCTCCAAAAATATTGACACTATGATTCATAATAGAAGAAAAATTAGGATTATAAAGTATCAACAAATAATTTTAATGATTGCACACTATAACAACATGGATTAAAGGATCACAGCATTAGAAAATTTGAAAACCACTTAGCTAATAATAATATACCTCTAATTAATTATATTTAGATATATAAATACAACTTATTATTTTAAAATGTTATAGCCTCGATTTTCCATTTCAAAATTTATAATTTAAATGACATTTATCTGTCATATTGCACTAAATAGAACTCTGTGCATTAGTGTTTCCATGATATTTTCGATCAAGCAGAGACTATTTTATGCAGTCAAAAATTGATGAATGTAGCATAAAAGGGTTTCAAATTTTTGATGAATACTTTTTTAGAATTTAGTGAGTACAAAGTTGACCACATTTCTAGTTAGTTCTTATTCAGCTTTTATTCTACAGAGTCATGTATATTATTGTGATATAATCATCTTCAGACATGAGTTTATTAGGCTTTGACCATGTCTGCTCCCAGCACCCTCCTTCCTCTGCTCTCAGCTAGGTACATGATCCTCTTCCTTGATACCCTCTCTTCTGCTTCCATGACAGAAACACAGGTTACTTGTCTCTATGTTCCCAATTTATTTTACCCAGAATCAGCATCTCCAGAGTCACCCATACTTGTGTAAATGTTATGGTATTATTCCTTATATATCCATAATACATATGTCTGTGTATACATGGATATATCAGACATTCTTTTCCATTTATCAGTTTATGGAACCCAATCTAATTTTATGACAGAGATTTCACATATTGCTCTCATAAATATGTACACATGTGTAACTCTATTGTATACCAATTTAGACTTTTTAAAGGAACATATATATA
>LOEQ01002051.1:214565-240869 GCA_001685075.1 Bramus lutescens | reverse complement strand
GGACCTTTGGAAGAGCAGGCAATGCTCATAACCTCTGAGCCATCTCTCCAGCCCCTGAGTGAAGTCTTGTAATGGCGTCCTCCCATCTCTTCCTTCAAATGACCTCTAGAAGGACGGCTCTTCTGGAACAGTATTAAGGCCACTTGCTGGACAAGGACCTCACAGACTTCAGGGCGCCCTTGCTGGTTGCAGGCTCAGTGGCACAAAACCCTTTGAAGGTGATCATCCAGACACATAGGGTGTCCTGAGGATGGGGGATGACTTCGTTCACAGGTGTTTTCCAGATTTTCATTCAACTGAATACCTGGTGTTTTAATGAATTTTTCAATGGCACCTGAAAAAAAGTGTTGTAACAGCTCTGCGATTAATCTCATTCAATGTATTTATAAATGCTAATCCATAGCTGCATTCTATTAATATGTGCTCTTTCTTTATTACATTTCAAAGTTGGCTAGCAGCTTTATGTGTGGACTTTCAATTTCTGATTTTGAAAACATCAAATATTGCAATCAAGAGCCCTGAAGAAATCCCCCATCCAATTAGAATGCACTGGAAAATTTGGACCTTAGCTAATTATCTGTGCTCATAAGAATTTTGCTGAGAAGTGAACTCAATTTAAAATTAAATTAAATAAATTAAATATATTCTAAAATATGATAGCTCAAAATCCATTAATTTCAGCCAAGCTATTTCTATTCAGTCTACTCTTGTTTTATGATCTAAAATATCTCTCATGTTAAGCAGCTACACATTAAACAGTACAGAAGGCAAGGGCAAGGGCTGTATACTAGAAAGTGTCTGGTACCATTAACATGGCTGAATACAATGGTCCATATTCTTTTCTTCAATCAACACTAAATATAAGCGTAAACACAAAGTAGTGCTTCAGTTTCTTAAATAGTTTTATTAAACTGATTTAGAGGGAAAAATACTCCCTTTGGAAACTCACAATTGTTTTCAATGCAAAGTGTTTGCTGTTGGGGTTCTTGTGAATTTTATTCTGTTTTGTATAAGAAAACACACGACCTATGTTTTTCTATTTCCCTGAATACTTGTCTACACACAGTGTTTCCTCTGGAACCCCACCCCTACCTCATACATATACCATTCATCTGTTTCACTGCTAGAAAGGACCTAATGTTTATTTCTCTCAAATATTTTATAAATGATTTTTGTTATTGTGTAAAATATTCAAAGTGAGGAAGCCAACTGTAGGATATATTAGATATAGGTGTTAAACATGTGCTTTGATTTTATCAGATTCTAGAAGGTAGATTTTGAACACTTCCACCAGAGGGTATCTGAGCAAATGTGTACATTGAGCTTTGATTTAGTTCAATGTATCATGTTGTACCTAATAATAATGTATAGTATAGTCAAACAAAACCAAATAAATAACTTCCTAAATTTAGGACGAAAAACTACAATAGAAAAAAGTTTTCTTATGTAGAGTTTGAAGGGGACAGAGGTGTGTCGACCCTCTTGGGTAGGAAACTGGCACAGGTGTGTAACTCTGAATGAAACAAAAGGCTTCAGATGAAAGGGTCTGGACTGGCTATTACACCTTGTGATAACTTTTCTTGATGAGATAAATAAAAATCATTGTGTTCCCAGGTCATCCCTTTTCCTGCTGTTGTCCTTGTGGACTTCAAAATGACTATCTTTTTTATTGAACTATAAAATAATGTACTCACTTAATTGTAGGATTTCTCTGTGTGACAGGGAACTCATATTTAAAGAAGTTTGTTCATATACATGAAGGTCATTAAGATCAAATATCATGAATTAGTGATATCACAGGGTTTTCAGAAATATAGAAAATATTGTACAGAATGGAGTACTCGAATCTTAAACATAAACCTTTTGAGTTTTTTAAATGCTTATTTTTTATGTGCAAGTGCTGTCAAGCAAAATAAGTGCATCATGCAAATTTGTCGAGTGGTCTATCTCTAAGCTAAATCCTCAGCCCAGGGGATTATGAGCTTTCTACAGTAAGTAAGTGTAGGCTGTGATCACACATTTAGAAAGAGAACCTGTGTATTCTAGTAAAGTCACAAAATAAACAAGTGTTCTGCACTGATGAGCAAAATTACCGAGATTTTTTTCTCAATCATTTGTTTATATTTTTACTGTCTATACTGTAGCAATTCTACAATGTTCTAAACATTTCAATAAATAACTATTCTAGGAGAATGGTTAGAAATTCTATGATGAAGCCTAATCAAGCACACAGTTTTAACAACTCACCCAATGCATGTTGCTTAGTGTTGTAGAGATAGAAAAGAATCACAGAACTTAAAGGCCCAACAATGGTTCCTGGACCACTATCACTCTGTTGTATTAATATCAGAAATATGGTGAAAAATTGTAATTATCTCTCAAATCTATATAGATACAAATTACCTTTTCCTTATTTGAGTTTTAACTTTACAAAGAGCAATGTTAGTTAAATGACCTAAACAATGTCTCTTATACAACAAAATGAAATGTTTTTATTATCTAGTAAAACACTAAAATGAGAACATTGAAAAAGAGTAGTAAGGTACTTGAAGTGTTATCAAATGTTTAATAGCTCAGTGGAGAAACAACTAAATTATCCATGTCATGACAACAGTAGTGTAATAACGATGTTTAAATATTATATAAGGTTTTCCAATGCTAGATTTTTTATTTTTCCTTTTCTTGAAAAGAAGTTATTTTCTTATACAATCTGTCCTGATTACAATTTCCCTCCCTCCACTACTCCTCGTTCCTCCACACCTCATCTCCCTCTGGTGCCACTCCCTTTCTGTCTCTCATTTGAAAACTATAGGTTTCTAAGCTTTAACAACCAAACACGACAACCTAAAAGATAATAAGAAAATAGAACAAAGTTGGACAAGACAACCCAACAGAAGAAGAGCTCTAAGAACAGGCACATGAGTCAGAGATCCAGTTGTTCTCACACTTGGGAGTCCAAAAAAAATGCTACAATAAACACTAAAATACATATACAGAGAACCTGATGCAGCCCTACAAAGGGCTGTGTTGCTGCTTCAGTCTTTGTGAACTCGTCTATACCTTTCTTAGTAAATTTTGAGGTCATTGTTCTCCTGGTTTCCACCACCCCTCTGACTCTTACATACTTTCTCCTTCATCTTTCACTGTGTTCCCTAATCTCTGAGTGGAGGAATTTAAGGGAGACATCACATTTAGACTCTACAAAATGTTTTACTGTGGGTCACTTCAACTGTTCCCATCTATTGTTGAAGAGAGCCTCTGATGACTGACTTAGGCACTGATCTATGAGTACAACAGAAGGTTTTTAGAAATTTTATTGATAGCTGTCGCTTAGTTTGTTTATTGTTGTTCTTTTTGACTGGCAGTGTTTGGTTTTAGCCTAAGTCTCTGGGCCCCTCATTCTCTAGTTCTTGTTACCCAAACAGAAAAATTAACTTGGTATCACTTTTGCTCTTATAAAAAATTTTAACTCATAAAAATTTACTCATTTTTACTCATTTCAGTGTATGTAGAATCTTTAAAACTAAGCAAAAACTGCCACATGATCATAGCATGTGAGCAGATTCCTGAGAGTCCATTACTATAGCAAATGGTTCCAAAATTATGCCTAAACATGTCTCCCAGAGTCCATGAAAGGACTCTCTTAGCAGGTTCATTTGAAACCTTTCGTTTGCTGAAGAGAAACCCTCCGTCAGAGATGAGCTAATAAAGTGCAAGAAGGCAGAGCCTCCTGTGTGGTTCCTCCATAAGAAGAGAAATAAATGGACTCTAGCCTTCTTGAAAATTTACTATCAGAGCTCTCACAGAAATCTACCACGTGTCAGGAATGGCAAGTTTGGTTGCATTTCTTATTTTATTGCTTTGATAATATACCTCACATGATGAAACTCACTTTAAAATAAAAGGATTATTGATTCTGGTGCTGCACAGTTTGAGGGTACAGTCCCTTGTCATGGATAACATAACGTCAAGAACCTAGGGCAGAAGTTACATTGCATCTGCAATCAGGAAATGGAGAGGAAAGGATTCAGTTTGCTTCTTTTTATTCAGTACAGGATTTCATCCCATGGAATTGTGTTACCCAGATTTAGGATGGGTCTACCCATCCTAATTAAGACAATTTAAGAAATCTATCACAGACATGCCCAGGTGTTTGTTGCCTAGTCCATTCAGGATTCTGTCAATTTTAAAATCAGTATTAAACATCACACTACCTCATACTCATGAAGGTATTTAATAGAAATATCTCTGCTTTTTCAAGGAAGGACTATCTTTTAATGGTCTATTTTCTTCTCCTGATTTATTTTGAACATTTTGAAAGACAATGAATTATGAACCTTAGAATCCATAAACAGTTTATGTGATAAAATCAAAGTTCATGATATATAAAAAGAAAATATCCTCTTCTGAAACAGTAAACAGAGTCACAACGTTATCAGAACTTCCTTTGTGACTTGCTGGTCTCCTGTGCAAGGTATATTCAAGCTTCCTATTGAAAGACTGAAGGAAAAATATCTTAGATGTTATGTTTTATTAGAAAATTTAATTGAAATATGAACACTTCATCACCAACTATATATCTGCAAGAAGTTGTTTGAATTATGACAATGAATCATATCATGTTTTACAAAAAAGCATTTGTATAAGTAAACAAGGAAAGCTACTAGTACTATTAATTATATGTAGCACAAATTGTAAATAAGCTCTTTAGAAAACAAATTAATCATTTGGAGGAAAGAGAAATTTGTATTTATTTTCTAACATAATTTGTGCTTTGTATTTGGCCAATGCCTGTCTATATAAATAGTCATTATGCACTGAGTGTATAAGTTGGAGAGTGAGTTAATGTTTGTGTAGAATGCTAACACTGGGTCAAATCCTGAGAGACAAATAGGCAAATATGTATTTCATGAATTCAAAGTCAAGAGGTTCATTTAATCTTGAGGGAATAAAATTAATACATGAATAGTACAGTAATGGTAAGTATATTTACAATAGTAAGCCAAAAATTATTAAACTATTGAGAAAGGTCGTTCCAATCATGGAACTCTATTGTCTGTATATGTCTGCACAAACCTTTGCTGCTTTGAAGATCATTATAGAAAATGTTCCAGGTTGGCAAAGGGAAACACATTGTCTCCTTTTTAATGAAAAATGTATTTTTAAAATTTGCTGTTATTGTGTTTAATTTAATTCTGAAGAGTTAAGCTGAGGCCCTGACTTGCTACTGTTTGAACAAATGACCTTAGAGAAGAGCCTTCGTCCTCTGAACCATAGTCTGAAGTCTTCATTGAATGAGCTGTTAAACCATAGGCTCATATCCATGTAGGAAACAAGGGAGAAGACAGGTTTATGGCCAGGTGTGCTTCTTTGTAAAGTGAACTATTCTAACTATAAATTTCTAAAAATGAACTTCCACTAAAATATGCTTCTATAAATGTTCTTTTTTTTTAAATTGAGCTCTACATTTTTCTCTGCTCCCCTCCCTTCCTCTCCCAACCCTCTCAACCCTCTCCTAAGGTCCCCAGGCTCTCAATTTACTCAGATCTTGTCTTTTACTATTTCCCATGTAGATTAGATCTACGTATGTTTCTCTTAGAGTCCTCATTGTTCTCTAAATTCTCTGGGATTGTGATTTGTAGGCTGGTTTCCTTTGCTTTATGTTTAAAAAAAAACACTTATGAGTGAGTACATGTGATAATTGTCTTTCTGTGTCTGGGTTACCTCACTCAATATGATGTTTTCTAGCTCTGTCTATTTGTCTGCAAAATTCAAGATGTTGTGTTTTATTTTATTTTATTATTTATTTATTTATTTGTTGTGCAGTACATTGTGTAAATGTACCACATTTTCCTTATCGATTCCTCAGTTGAGGGGCATTTAGGTTGTTTCCAGGTTCTGGCTATGACAAACAATGCCATACTATTAACAAAGTAAAGCACATGTCCTTGTGGCAAGATTGAGCATCCTTTGAATGTAAAGGCAGCAAAGTCGACTGAGGCATGGGAAGGGGGAGAGCAACCGGTGAAGAGTTATGGGGATAATTTGCTAAATGATAGGAGAGCTAAGTATTAAAGCCTGAGAACGGGAAGGAATGTTGCAATTTAGTGTATTGAGCAACATGGAAATCAGGACTACCTGAGACAGGCTGTGTAAAATTACACACTTCCTCAAACCATATTAAGAATTTCTAACTCATTTTAATAGCAATTGAAAGCAATTGGAGTTTTTACAAAGAAAGAAACTTGATGTTCAAATTTCAAAATTCCTTTGATGGAATGTCTCATTATGTTACAGCAAAACAACAGCAAACAGTGTATATAAGAAGTCGAAGCAGAGCCAAGCTCAGTTACTGAGATCAATAACTTTGAACAATTGAGAAAATTAAGTGATTAATTTTGACGCACTAAGATACTAAAACTGTGTGAAGAATAGGATTTGAACAGAGCACAAAAAGAAGTAGGACATATCTCACTTGCACTTTTATCATAAAGACCTAAGAGGAACCAGATTTTACCTCAGAGTTCAAGGTCAAAGGGCAACAGGTTAGTGATGTAGGAGGGTCATCTGTCTATGTGTTACTTTCATTGGTTAATAAAGAAACTGCCTTGGCCCTTTTGATAGGCCAGCCCTTANCTGGGTATAAGCTAGCCGTGCAGGAGCCGGCCAGACAAAAAGCAGGCCAGGCCCACTCCCCATTTCACTACAGGTTAGGAGAAACCTAATAAGCAACAAAGCTTCAATTTCAGTTACATATTCTTATTATATCCATAAGACAATGTGGAACATTCAGTGTGGGCATACACTTGAGACATGGACTCATTGTGTTCTGGAATTGATGAAATCACTTAACTTGGCTATTTTTTTTTCTTTTAGAAGCTCTCATTAAAAAGAAAAATTTACAAAAACAGACCATCCAAGTCAAAAAAGCAGGGCATATCAAGTTGAGCCCAGACCAAGCTCTTCCACTTTGCATCAAGGCTGAGCAAGGCATCCCACCATAAGAAATGGGTTCCAAAGATCCAGTTCATGTGTCAGGGAGGAGGGTATGGAGGGGTCATAGAAGAGAGGGGGGAGGAGGGAATGGGGACAGAGAAGTGAGTGGAAACTGTGGTTGACATGTAAAGTAAGTAAATAAATAAATGATAAATTTATTACATAGTCAGTTTTTATCTCCTCAAAAATGCAGAATACATAATGATTTTCTTTGAGTGAAAGTTTGCAGTAATAAAATAAATAAAGGGGAAAGAGGAAAAAAGAGATACATAGATAAATCAAAAGAAATATGAAATAGAGAAGGAATACTAGGAGATAGAAGAGGGAATTTAAGGGGAGGGGAAGAAAGGGAAGGGATGGAGAAGGGAGAGAAGAAAGGTAGAGAAGGAAAGAAAGAGGGGGAGGGAGGGAGGGAGGGAGGAAAGAAGGAAGGAAGGAAGGAAGGAAGGAAGGAAGGAAGGAAGGAAGGAAAAGAAGAAAGAAAATCTTAACATCACAAGTTAAACTTTCTATGAAGGTCAACCATTGTTTATAATGAAGACAGATGTAATATACTCAGCACTGCCTAAGTTATGTAAACATCTATTTTCCAACCCAAGTTGAGATTTTTAAATTGGTGTTTCATTTTTTTAAAAACCCTATTAAATTTGATTTGGTGCACTTATGAATTTGGGTTAGCTTTAGTCTGATCCATTTTTATAAGAAAATACCTTATTACTGCCACAAACCAGTGAGACAAAAGGAATGTATTTCTATTAACTAGATGTTTGCATTAAAGTTACATGGTTTTGTGTCCTAAGAGAATGCCCAAGAATAATTTAAAAAGAGACATTTCAAAGGTTATCCTCAATGAACTGGAGCAATCACCTCGCCACAGTAAACACAATGGGAAATCTCTCCCAGGTTGGCTCTGAGTGTGGTTTTGGAAGTGATATGAAGAACTCTTGGCGTGGCATTATAATTGAAGCACTGTTATGTGGTACAAGATTCCATTTTTGATCTTCCTCTCATAATAGTCGTTCTTTAATCTTTTTTCCCTCTATTACCTCATTTGGCCTTCTTGGAATATTACGCATGCTGAATACCATTATTGCTTTCATTATTAACTAGGGATGGATTTGGAAAAAGTAATTTTGTGTGGGCCTGATGTTACAGAATAAGCTGTCAAACATCATAGCAGGTGACAGTGTGCTGTCCTTCTGTGAAGCTGTGGCACAATATGTGTTATAGCTGGAAGGTTATAGGTAATCAGAGAGGATTACAGACTGCAGCTTTATTAAATATCTGTGGAGGTCTACTGTGGCTGAAGCCAGATAATATGAGCTTCCAATATAAAAACAGGAAATTATTAATAAACTGGATTGGCTGTTCTGAATGCCCTTGCAAAAGTTTATCTAATTTTATTTTCTAGGGAGATGAATGTCAAGTACTAGATTTATTATTACTCAAGGTGTAGGCCTTTTATTCTTTGAAGTGATTCTCTTTTAATTTGTTATATTTCCCTGGATGTTTGATGATATTAACATTGTTTAAAGCAGAATGTTTCCATTCTCGTTTTCTGGTAAGTAAAATTTGACAGCTCAGAATACAGCAGATTTTATGTGTTTTCCTTCTGATAATATATGATAAAACATGGCTTGCTAGGAGATTCAGATATGCATGGAACTAGCATGCTGTTTTGTTAACACCCTAATAAATCATTCCCATCAACCAACTTTAGTGTTTCTCAAGGCTAAAACCTTCTGCTCATCCCAGAAAGACCATGGGTGCTTACTACAGGGAAAGCCTTAGATTTATTCCTTGATTTCACCATAAACAGCAAAGTAACGCACACAGAGAACTTCTGCAAGCATCTTCCACATGCCTTTATGTACTCTGAGAGAGGAAAGAAACAGCACCTTGAGTTTAACACTGAAGTTTGACAAGCATTGTAGCTAAAAAGGAAGTGTAAATTTACTAATCAAAACATCTGTACTGTTCAGCCATTTACATTCTCCTATCAAGACATGAGAGAAATGTTAATTTTAGACGACTCTTTTTATGACCTATAATTACTGTCATTAAGAAAGCTCAGGAGACTTACACAGAGCTTTGACTGAAATACAGTTTGACATGTTCTATAATTAATGCTGAATTAACGTGCTACAAGAAGTGCCTAGAAAAAAAGAGAGAGAGAGAGAGAGAGATTTACCTTTCTCAAAGAGAAGTCAAAGAAATTGCATTACGGAAATGCCCGCCAGCACTTCAGTGTTTCAACTTTTATCACCGAACCTGCAAAGAGCTGACTTCTCAAGTCCTGGTGTCACTATTAAAACTTTCCTTTGGTTTCATTTGGTGCAGCATATGTACATAAAAATTCAGATCTATGTTTTTAAGCTATTTTTCATAGCCTTCAAAGTAGTTAATTAATCCTTGAGAGTCATTATTTCTTTTGGACTTAGTGAGAAAACTCACAGTGTATAAAACTTTTTAATTGATCATCAAATGTGTAATTTACACCTTTTCCTGAGGTTTTAATGCTTTCAATTATAAGCAAATACCAATTCTTCCTAAGAATAGACGTTCTCCGGTAGTAGTTAATGTCATTTTTTTCTTCCTTTACAATTTAGTGTCTCTGAAGAATTATGCATGACAGGCAACTGGTATCCAATAAATATTAGATCAATATTTTAGAGGAATAGATAATCTTGAGATAATTCCACATTTTCATATGTTCATTATACTACACTACGGTTCAATTTCATTTTTCTGTCAATTAAAAATTCAATGAGCAATGTGATAAAAGAGCTATTAAGTAAGTCATATCTAGGATTGAGTTGTTTGATCAACAATATTTTAGATTAAACTTTCAGACAAAAGATTCACATTGCGTTTTGATTGATGACTGTCCCCTAGATGTCTGTTCACTAAAATATCAGTTTTCACCTAGTACTGGAAATGGTAGGGATTTAAAAAGGTGGATCCTAGATGAGAAATTTTCAGATTACTAAGTGAATAATAGGCACAAGTGTGAAAGAGGAGCCTCTGGCCTACATCTTTATTATGTTAACTGTTTTTAGATTTATTGATTTCATTTTAGACCTATGATTGTTTTGCTTCTATGTATGTATTTGTACCATATCCGTATGGTTTGCCCAAGAAGGTCAGAGAAGGGCATCGGATCTCCTGGAACTGGTGTTATGGATGGTCCTGAACCACAAAGTGGCTGATGGGAAATAAACCTGGATCCTCTAAAACACCAGCAATCGCTCTTCACTGCTGAGCCATCTCTCTAGCCTTCTTACCTTTCTTAGTTTATTTTGTTTTCCTTCAACCATTGTGTTGGGGGACATTGGGGTGGGTCATCCAGAATGTAGAAGAAGAATGATATTGCAATTATGAGAGCTACAATTAAATGAGGTTAACAATAGTGTGCAACTGATTTTTTTCTTGTGGCTTACATTCTATAGCTCAGTGATTTGTAACTTACTTTGTAGCCCAGGCTGTCTCAGGCAGATAAGTGGTCAGATTACAAACTAACCTCCATGCCTAGTAGCAATGGATGTTTGTAGAAATATTTGGTAATTTTTTTTCCATACAGGACAGAAAAATAAGGAATTTTTTTAATGTATCATATTTTCCACGAACTTCTATTTTATATTTAGCAGATCATATTCCACTTGATTATGCATTTACATTACTGTTTCCAATATCTTACTCACAATTTTGGTTTTGATAAAGTTGAGTATGAGTTTTAAGTGACTTCTGATGTCTCAGAGACTTTACCAGTCTGGGAAGCTAAAACCTCTGTTGAGGGAGAAGATGTAAATGGTCTTTGGAGCAGCACTACAATCCACTGACAGTTTTCTTTCTGCAATTATTAAAAGGTATTAATGAAAGTCACTGATAGAAAGAACAGAAATTTTGTATAATATTGTCCTCAAAGATGAGAAATATACAAGGGACACTCACTCTGTTTCCTTTACTCACTCTCTCTCTCTCTCTCTCTCTCTCTCTCTCTCTCTCTCGTATCAACTTTGCATAAATAATATATAAAATGAATTGCTTGCACTTTGTGACAATAATATTTTTTTGAATTTTCTTGCTATCTCTTCTTAAATATAGCCCTAATATTATCTTAAGTTCTTGTTTAAAAAAAAACACTTTTATACTTATAATCTGCCTAGTTCAATATATTATCCAATATCTTATCCTCTATACATAAAGCTAATTCTCTAAAATGTGTCAGATGCAGCAGAGAGAATAGGGATATTCAGGATCCATTGTCCACTTTTGATTTTTTTTCTTCCTCTTATTGTGCTGTTGTGGAGAGAGGCAAGAGAGTAAGGTAGAGAGTCAGGTGACTTTATTTTGTGAGTTTATTCATACTCCAAGAGTATAATTAAAGTTGTCATTTTCCTTATGAGGCTTTAGGAACAAACTGTTGTCCACCAACAAGGATCTTATTCTATTACATCCTCAACCGTAACCTAGCCTACCTCACACCTGGTGTATTCTGCAGTTATTCCTTAATGCAGCTAAGGTATAAGCATACAATACTAGGAACATATGTGTGTTATTCTGCAGTTTTTTTTTTCAGAAGCAGCATTTGCTCTTTATACTTTGGCTTTTATGTCAGGGAGTATGCAGTGCGAACTCCTACAGAATTCTCTTATCAGCTGTGTCAGTCACCTAAAACCTGAATTTGGCTAGGATAAGTTATGCCCAGTAAGTCAACAAAACAATTTTTTTTCTCGATATACCTATGAAAAATTTTCAGTAGTAGATTATTAGTGATTTAAGAAAAAAATCCACTTATATTATTATGAATAGACATTGTTCCCTCCTTTTAAGACTCAGAGAAAAATAGACAGCAGAAGAATGAATTTAATTTCGTTTCTAGAGGAAAATGGAAAGACAGACAATGAGGCCCTTCCCTGATGTCATATATGTAGTTATCAATTGCTAGGAATTCTGTGTGGTATATCTCTTTTCCAGGGATGCGGCTTGCAGAAATTATCACCTGAACTGCAGGCTTTATTGGTATTCAGCTACCCAACTCTCTTGTTCTCTTGTTAGTAAGCACTCAACTTGTCTTCCCTTAAGCAATTCTAATGGATTTGTTCACTGAGGTAGTCTTGGTACAATAATTTCTTTGGTCTGCCATTGGCCCTGTATTTGGTGCAGAGATCTCTGTTTACGGTTCCACAAATAATGTCACAGAAAATCTTTATAGCTTAATTATTTATCCACTCCATCAAATATAGGAACTCTTAGTTCTTAGACACTAGAAATCAAACTGAATTTCTATGCTTGTTTTCTTGGTTCCACAGCTTTCAGATACCACAATGCATGATAATCAGACTCCACAATTGCATGACAGTTCCTTGCAAATCTCCTCTTATATCTCTATCAATATTTTCTAGAAGTTTTCTTTTTTACTGTAAAACTCCATGTACTACGTATCATGGTACATAGAGTTATGGTCAAGAATTTACTCTTCCACCTTGTTCCCAGCATTGAAGAACAGCCATCCACATTGATTTCCCTCAAAGTTATATTTTTAGTATCCACTCTTTGTCTCTTCTCATTCTCTTCCCATCCCTCTGCTCTGCTTTCCTCTCGTTCTCTAACTCTCTACATATAGCCAACTGTCTAGAGACTACAAAACCCACGAATACACTATCAATAGACTTTTCTTGTCCTATTTTTCTCTTCTTGATAGATTCTTCTGCTTTGCAACCCTTTTCAAATGATTTACAAGAGGTGTATAAAAAGGTGGTAAATTAGGTTAGCAAGGATTTTGAAATCAAACTCAAATGCTTGTCCAAGTTTTAACACAGTAAAACTATTACATCAAAGGAAAATCTACTTGCATGTGAAAAAGACAAAGTCATTGAAGTAGTTTCAGTACTTGGAGAAACTAGGTCTCTTGCCTGCTTTTTATAAACTTTTGGCCTTGAGTGCCTTCCTCGGGAAGCACATTTGACAAACTTCTCCTGAGGATCGTTTGATGAATAATGGGGAAGTATAAAATTAAGCTAACCAAGACAACAAAACTGAGCTGGCACACATGAGAAAATTTCTATGTGAGAAATAGGAAAATCATTTTAAAATTCATAGATATAAGGATTTAAGAAGATGTCAAATTTACATTGGTGAATGACCAATAATAGCACACATTTGACTACAGTTATTTACATTGACGGACCAGATGCATTTTACTGGTAATTTCAAGAACATTGATATTGAAGTTGGATACATAAAATCTTATTAACCTGTTAAGTTTGAAGACCTTTCAGACAGGATATCCATGCTCTATTGGCAACATGGGTTCTCTGTCTAGCCTGTCATAGTGAGAAATTCATATAGACGAATGAACACCTTCTAACCATTCCCAAGATAATTTTGTCCTCAGAGAAGCATAATCACCTGAGAAACTTATTTCATCCACACAGTGGAATAATCATTGCAAAATACCCCATTCGCTACCCATATAATTAATTGTAATTTCTGAGATTCAAGGTTGTCCAGAAGAGTTCACAGTTACAATTTGCACATAAAGAATGACTTCATAGTTGTCATAAATGCTGTCATGTTGAAATGTTATACGTTACTTACTATGAAAAAATGTATAGATGACTTTTGGCTTTTTTCTTAGTATAGATGGCTATTGATATGGGTGTTAATCTGGACTCTCAAAGAACCGACAGCGTTTATGCTGCTAAATTCTACATCTTCTGTAGTTTTAACAATCTTTTCATTAGTTGTGTGTGTGTGTGTGTGTGTGTGTGTGTTTGGTTTTCTTTCTTTCCTTCTGATGACTTTTGAACTCAAAATTTAAATGCTGATAAATGAGGAAAAATAAACTTCTGTTGTTAGTTTGTTAAGTCCCTGTGTGTCTGACTTCAGGCAGTGTACATTGTCCTAGCTCGACTGGGTTTCACCATCCACAAAATATTAAGCAAACAAATAAAAGATTTCATCCATAAACAACATAATTTTTATGCTTGGAACTACTGTTTTGTCAGTGGCACCTTGTTGCTCCAAATGAAATTATGGGCATGGCTCTTGGCTCCTTGTTGCCTGTATCCACTAACATAGCGTATGTCTGAATGGTTTTATGTAGTATAAACTTGCTGAGAATTTATCAGTGACTTCATCTTCCCAGATAAGTTTAAGATTCTTAGAATGGCAAAGTTTGTATTCTAAAGCTCAACATACCTGTAGATCATCATCTCAAGTAAATTTTCATATCAAATTCTTTTTTTTAACTAAACATGAATTTTTATTTTGTTTCGCTTTTCAAGACTGGGTTTCTTTGTGCAGCCCTGGCTGTCCTGCAATTCATTCTGTAGACAAGACTGTCCTGAAACTGGGAGATGCATCTGCTTCTGTCTCCTGAGTGCTAGAATTAAAGACATAGTCCCACCATGACTCTGTTGAAATTTCTAATTCTCAGTCATAAACTAACAGATTGCATACCTATGCTCAGCATGTACTGATTCTTTTTGGCTTAGAAAATATTTATTTTATCTCAAAGCTTTATCAAGCATTTGTAATTTTGTTATAATGACATATATACATAAATATATACATATGTGTGTGTGTGTGTGTGTGTATTAGCTAAGAATAAGAGAAAATAACAGCCACTTGGAATGATGTTGAGTTCACATTTCCTCCAACTAGGCCACACCTCCTAATCCTTCCAAAAAAAATTCCATCAAATGCAGACCAAACATAGAAACATACGCACCTATGAATACCAGTCTCATTGAAACCACCACAGAAGGCAAGGATATAACAGGCACAGTACCATTATATTAAAAAATTAAATACAAACTATGTTCTTCCTTTAGAAAGCACTAAATTTAGAGATCCTAAATCAAATGTTCCTGATGATTTCTTTGTTTTCAAGCTAGTTTTGTATAGGAGTAAATGAAGTTTTCAATAGCTCTCTTCTAACATTCAGACTAATGTTTTTTTTAACTACTTGTGACTAAGAATGATTTTAATATTCTTAAATAGTTGAACAAAATTGTATTTAATCATGTTCATTGCCACTTTAATATGATAGGATATTAAAATTTCTGTTTTCATAAAACTTTATTGGCACCCAACAATGTTCACACTTTACATAGTTTCTATGTCATATTTCCTGCTGAAAGAACACATTAAATTAAATTTGGTAGCTAGGCAGTGTGGCACACATATTTAATCCCAGCACTAAGGAGGCAGTGGCAAGTGGATCTCTGTGAGTTCGAGGCCAGCCAGGTAAACAGCATGAGTTGTAGGACAGAGTTACACAAAGAAATTCTGTCTAAAAACAAAACATAAAACAAACAAACAAAAACGCAAATACAGAAAAGCAAAATAGGTTTTTAGACTGAATGGACTGAGGGCCTGAAAATATATTTCTCTTTCAGTATTTGAGAAGGGAGTTAGCCAGTTGCGTTGGAAGGTTTGTCTCCATTGACAGTATAACTGCTCTCTTCCCTGTGCTAGAATTCAGCACATGGCTTTATGGAGAAGAAGGCAGTAAATCCATATCAGAATACAGCTTACAAGTTAAACATGTTTTTTGTCAGCGATATTCTTTCTATGAAAAAAAATAGTTTATAATTCTCCCAATAAAGAATACTTCACTAAAACATTTTCTTATAGAATTTCAATTTTAGAAAGATTGGTATACATGTTCCTACTGTGTTTATTTTTCTGTAATCTTTGGCAACTTACTGCTCTCTAATTTTCATTATTTAGATATATAAACTACTAAAATATGAGTTTTGTTTTCAGTGTATATTCACTCTTACTTAGTACATCAGCTTCTTACTTTATTTCCTGTAATAAATTTTGTCACCAGTATTGAATAAATATTTTGAAATAATTTTTATGTACCTGTTTAGCATAAAAAAGAGCCACTCTAAATCTTAGCATAGCTAACTTAAACATATTGCAGACTTAACCATCATTAGTAATATATTATAATTACATGATTCATAAGTGGATATAGGCAAATACACAGTGTTCCAAACATATTTTCAAAGTAAAAATCAGGTACGTATAGATAATATAAATCAGAAAATGTTACATAGAAAAATTTAACTTTTGAGAATTCAATCACACATTTAAACAACTTATTAGATAGCAAAAATGCTGCCCTATAATATATTTTAAATGGAAGAATTTAAGATGAAGAATTTGTATCATTTTAAATGAATAATTTTAAATCTAGTTTTAAATGTGCAGTTATAATGTACAATATTAATAAAGTTAATATCATAGATGCTTTCATTTGAAAATATTGCATTTATTTCCCTTGTTGAGATGTTAGTTTCTCTGAAAACAGCTTGGAAAAGTTATGTTTAATTTGAGCTTCAGGGATCTTTCGAGTGGAAAAGAGAAGAGTTTGTGATTTTTCTGGACATGGAAACTCGCTTTTCATGGTAAACTGGATAAATGCTTGTGCAACCTCACGGAAATAGGGTAAAAACAAGTAGGGGGATCTATTTTGCGAAGATGCCAAGGGCTCCATATTCTCTGAAAATCAGTGGCCTTTGAGGGATCATGAACCGCTGAGGTAGAACAATCCTTATTCCTCTTTATCTCTCATCCAGGGCCTTTGAAATCAACTGCAGCTTCGGACTTGGAAGCAGCACAAAGGGCCGGGCTGGGAATAAAATATATGGCCCAGGATTTGCGATGCTCAAGTGATTCCGACTCATTTCTGCAATCTCCGCGGCTCTGAAGCAGGCTAGACTTATCGCTGATATATTGCATCTCAGAGTACTCTGATTCATTTTCCAGAGGTAATCCTTGCCAGGTCTCCCATTATTCTTCTTAAGCGAGCTTACGATTTGGTTTCATTTGAAATATTTCATCCTCACTTCATGATTTCCGATTTTATTAAATTATGCAGATCCAGAGAGTATCCCAGAATTCTTTGTGGATAAAATCATTGTTAAAAGGTCCCACAATAGCCAGTGCCCACCTGTGATGTAGAACAAACCTGTCAGCTACCACAGCTTTCTCGAACTCGGTTGAGCTGTTTCTGCACCACATATTGCTTTCCCACTAATTAAAAATAGGAATAGGGCAGACGTCTTGATCATTCTACAAGAACAAAATATACAGTTTTTTTCTTCTTAAATAAATTTTATTATCTCCGTGTTTTTTTTTTTAACCTTTGCTTTCAAATTCAGGAGTCTGAGAAAAAGGCTTATAATGGGTTTGAGTCCAGTCACAGGTACACAGTGAGTTCCAGGCCAGCCTGAGTAATATTTCAGTGTGACACTCTAACTCAACAAATGAACAAACAAAGAACAGATAAAACAGCCCCCTCCCAACAAGTGAACTCCTATTCTTGATACACATCAAATGTGCCTTTGTTCTTAAACAACTGAGACTCTGAGAGGCAGCGGTCTCTACTAGAAATGGCCATGTAAGCAAGGCCGGGCCAACAGCATTACTAATCTGCAAGGAAGAAGATGTTTGCAGCCTCAGTCCTTGACAGTGAATCACAAGAAACTAACGACTTCTAGGATAAGCCAAGTTAAACTTCTATGCATGAGAACCCACCATGTTTACCATTTACAGAATGGTAAACACCTGACACCATATACACATAAACAGCAAATATGGACTCAATAGGGTTGATTAATGCAACACACATACATATATGTATGCATGTATATAACAACGTGAAAATAGTATTTTGGAGGAGCTGGAGGGAGGAATTGAAACAGAAAAGGTGTTTTTATCAATGAATATTAATTTTTTGTACTGATGGATTTTTATCTTCAATTATGAAGATTTTATCTATACTATTAGAAACCCAGACAAGGCTACAAACATTTTACTTGAACATCATTCTCCAAACCTGGGGTTCGGGGAAGTCATTATACACCTGTGACCCCAGCACTCAGGATTTGCAGACAGAAGGATCAGAAGCTGACATTATTTTTAGATCCTCAGCTGCATGGTGAGTTTGTGTTCTGCTTTGGTTATATGAGACTCTGATTCAAAAAATGTCAAAAAAGAATTATTACTTCATAAAGTTTTACTATGAGCTATTACCAAAATGAATATGCCAAGAATAATTTTCTTCTCATTATTTGTAACACACTGATGGTCTCATTTATATTGATATAAATAATAAAGGTTTAGAACCATTCTTATAAGCTGTTTACTAATATCAGTGAGAAAATAACTGTATAGTTCCTAAATTCTGGAAATGTAGTGATAATGTTTAAGAGAAAAATTCAAGAGTTTCAATGAGAAAAGCAAGACATTCTTCGATTTTAGAGACAAATTGTCTTCACATTTACAGCAATATTGTTTGAGTGTATCAACTGAGAGCTGAATTGTAGCATGATTAAAAAAAACTGATTCAGGGAAGACTTATTTATTATAATACAAATGAAATATCATGACATTGAATTTTTGCAGATAATTTTGGATGCAAAAGCTACTCCTTAATTCAATTTAGAGTGATCATCTTGCACACTTACAGCCTCAGTAGAGGAAAATTGTCAACGTCACCTCAAAACAATGCAACAGTTCAGTGTGCTTGCGACCCAGCTACACATGCAGAGCCCTTCTTTTCAGGAAAAATGCTATCACTACTCATAGAGGGACAGAGATGTGTCTACAGTTTGAAGGAACATGGGTGTCCTGCAATTCAGATAATGAATTTAATTCTCTCTAGAGAAAAGTCTTTCCAGGATGTTGCCTGGAAATGTTCCAAGATTTCTTTGTAAAAGTAACTCCATATGTAGGCTGAAAATAAGCTAGTGATGTTTTAAATCAACTGTAGAGACAGACTGTACTTTTCAATATTTTTTCCTGAGCATAACTTTGAAGTGCTGCATTCAGGGATTATGAAGGTTTGGGTTGTCTGCTGAATGGAAGCATGGAAAATTATTTAAAAGTACTTTTTAAAAAAAAATACGATGTACTTGAAACTCATGAAATATCACCTGTGGTTGAATGGGGTTATGTAATTCAAAACATTTTTCTCAGCCTAAAGAGAAAGAATTAATTTAAAAATGAGATTATGTTATCCATGCCTTCTATGGCAACAAGATAATTATAAAAAGTTTGTGGTTCACTTATTTTTAAGGCCAATAAGTGACTAAGGTGAGTAAATGCTAGTAAATTAAGAGGAATACAAGAAAAGTTATAATGAGTTCAATACTGTGAGCTAACCGAACCAAAGACCATATAAGTTGGATGCTAATTAGTGTTTCACAGTAGGCGGAATGTTAAGTGTTTTCATTTTCCAGCAAATCTAACTTGTGTCTATTTCCTTGTGACAGATTCTGAGTCTAGTTTATGATTTTAAGACATGATATCGAATATATATGTATATATCACATGTGTAATATATGTTTATAAATGTATGATACACACATTTATGTTCATTCCAGTTTTTGGTATTCTTGAGTCTATATCATATAAATAGAATTTAATTAATATTTATTTGGACAAGCATTCCTTCTCATAAAGAAGGACAGTAGCTTCAAAAATACATACCTGATTTATATAATGAGAGTATCTTCTTTTTAAGATATCACAGACAAACCTCATATAGTGGATATTCTTAAACAAATTTTGATGAGTAATGCCAAAGACTGTGTGAATAAATAGTTACATTTTATTATTCAAAAAATTTTATTACAGTGAGTAGGGCATTGACTGCCTCTTTTCTTCATCAGTAAAAGTAATTAATTATAATAATTGTAATAATAAAGAATATTGACTCATATCTAAAATGTTATTTTTTAAAGAATGGTATTTCATAATAAATGTGAAGAAATTTATTTCTATATTCCTTCCTAAGTTAAGGTATTAACTATAAACAAGTTAAAGAATTTAACTTGTGCAATTTAGTTTTAAATACATCAAAGTTCATAACTAACATGAACATAAAAAAGAAACCATGCTTTCTTTATTGCACGAAAATATGTATCTATGCCTCACATGTGAAAGTTCTGTGCTAAGGCCTGAACAGTGTGTCATATTTATCTTCATGTTATACATAGAAAAAGCAACGTGATAGTTTCTTCATGTTTTATGCCATGTATGTTGAAATTTTAGGTAGACAGGCTAAAGAACATTTCTTAAGAAGCTTTGGATCAGAAGACTGATGGGAATAGATATTGAAGATATTCAAAGTCTCCTATCCCAAGACACACATGAGAATGCTTATGATGGGTTCAATGGACAGAAAAAAAATATGCTGGTGTGTCCTTCATGTTCAAAGGAAAGAAATCTTTAACTTCTGTTGCCCAAAAGAAAGATAAGGAAGGGCCCCAAAGGCCACTATGGACTCCGGAAGTTACCTGTAAAGGAATCTTTGATTTAGGACTTTTCCAGGGTGGGAACTGAATTCACCATCAGTCATTTGTGTCAGGCAAGCTTTTGGTCAAAGTGCTCTCCATCCCAAGGAAGAGGACTTTCCATAGAAAAGTAACATAACATGCATTTAAATTCATCATATTACTGCTACTTTCAAAATAGGTTGTGATGAAGTTTGTAACTATAGTAAGACTGTTTGAGAGTACCACGACAGTCATCAGACACAACACAGTGTTTCCTGAAAGGAAAAAACCATGTGTAGTGGTAAACATCTGTAATCTAGTGCTTTGAAGGTAGAAGCAAGCGGATGAGGAATTTGATGTCATCCTCGGCTACACAGTGAATTGAAGCCAGCCTGCATTATCAGATTTGTGTCTCAAAAATTTGCAGAAAGTGATTAAATAGATAATTTGCAAAATTTGGGGTGGGGAGGGAACTAGAAGCAGGATGTCTGATTGATGTGATGAAAGAATCAAACAAGATATATAGGCTCAAGGACAAATGAGGTTAACAATGACTTCAGTGGACAAAGGGTTAGAGGATGAAATAGTATTGCAGGAAAATATGAAACTTCTATTTGGATGTGTAAATGTTGCTATATCTGGAATCTCTTAAAGCTGTTTAATAGGAAGAGTACAGGGTTGGAATTAACAGAGATTCTAGGTTGATATGCTAATTTTAAAATCATTAAAATATAAGTCTTATTTCAGTATATTATACTGGATAAGATTATTCATCATATATTTTTGAATTTATTATTTTCATTTTTATATGTGAATGGATTTGTGAATGTGAATGCTGGTACCTATAGAGGATATAGGAGTTAGGTACTCCTTAAGTGATGTCACAGGCTATTGGGAAACACCTGATGTGTGTTTTGGCAATCAAATTTAGGTCTTCTGGAAGAGCAAAACATATTCTAAAGTGTTGACTTGTCCATCCAGGCATATCATGCCATATTTGAAAAAGAAAATAATATGCTGCTGTGCACATAACCATATAGAAAATATCAAACTAAAATTTTAATAAAGAATTAACAATAATTCACAAAGAAAAATATGAACCATTTTGTACATTTTTAAAATTATGTCCATTAATATATAATTTAAATATTGGTATATATGTATAAAATATCAAAAGACATGTCTTCAAAGTTAATTACAATAAATTCTATGATGGCAGTAGACCTGACAGAGGAAAAAAGAAGACAAACTCATTTGCATTGATTTCTTTCTCAAAATTAATGAATAATTAATAAATAAAATGACAGATAGAATTACAATATAACATCTTTTTTATAATTGTATATGTTTTCCTAATGACTTTCTATATATTTTATCTCATAAAAAATGATCAGATTCATATTCTCTCTCTCTCCGTATGTATGTATGTGTGTACATGTGTGTATGTACATGTATGTTTGTGTGTTTACATGTGTGTGTGTAAATAAATTAGGAAATATTACTGAGTTTCAGTTCCTTTCATGAAACAGTATGTCATTACCAGAACTGCTAAATGAATCATGAATCATAAAACACTTGGATCTTAGTAAAGGAATTTTATCCTTACCTTCTTTTATTACAGATTTTAGCAGCTTTCTTCTATGATGACTTTAAGATTGACTTTAAACTTAACTGATCAAACAACTTAAAATGAGAAGGAAGCAAGAATGAAAGAGTTGATGGATGGAAGGAGAAGGAGGAGAAGGAGAAGGAAGAAGAGGAAGAAGAAGGAGAGGAGAAGGAGGAGGAACTGCCTAGTTACTCAAATGAAAGTCCAAACAACCTTCCATAGTTTGGAAACTGATATGGAAATATAGAAGTCCTGGGGAGAAATGTCATAAGCAGCAGATGTTGTTATTTAATTTTCAGTTGTTGATATTAATCAAGAACACCTCTGAGATTTCATATTCTATGTTTATGAATTATAATTGAAATGGTAAGACAAAGTATTCAGGGACTTCTAAATATTTTAAGATGTGAGAGTTTATAATGAAGAAACATTTTACACACAAAATGCTGGCTTTCTTTAGCATTTCACTTATTTTAAATTGGAAGGAAACTATGTTGTTTAACCTATATTGAAGGAGATGGAGTTAATGGGGAATGTGTTGACAGACAGTAACTGGATAAAAAGTTAACAATTTTGTTTTCACAGAGATAAATATTTAAAACATATGAAATAAAATTAATTTTATTATTTTTCATGGAATTGTCAAAATATGATAAATTAATGGATTTAGCAGACCCTATGCAAAAATATTCAAATTTACTTTGTTGAATTACATATGATTTATAGACATTATAACAAATATATGTAATGTAGATTATAATATTCATAAATAAGGTAGCAAAGGAAAGCTTTCAAAAGCATTTTAGCATTATGTTAATTATTCATTTGGGGTAAATAATTTGTGTTTTAGATTCTTCAATATTTACAAGAAAAAATTTGTTTTCTAGTTCTATTTTAATTATTTATAATTACCTTACATATACCTACTGTTGACTACAGGTTATGAGTTAGTAACCAGTAGTCAAGTAGGCATATGTAAGTAATTATGAC
This sequence comes from Bramus lutescens, assembly GCA_001685075.1. NCBI lineage: Eukaryota > Metazoa > Chordata > Mammalia > Rodentia > Cricetidae > Bramus > Bramus lutescens. Next base: position 217,973 of record LOEQ01002051.1, on the reverse strand, counting down.
TATTTAATTGAGTAATTATAATTTAAAAAATTTAAAGTATGTGTTTATGTGCACGTGCACACACACACACACACACACACACACACACACACGAGCATACTTATGCTGGTGCCTGGAGAATCAGAAATAAAGGATGCCCCAGAACTTGAGTTACAGGTAGTTGAGAGTCATCTGCTGTGAGTTTTGTGAACCAAACTTGGTTCCTTTGCAAAAGTACTGAATGCTCCTTACTGCCAAGATTTCTCCCAAGCCCTTATTGACTAATTTTAATCTGAACAAACTTTTCTTGATAAACATGAAAACTCTGACAGTAGATGACTTGAATTTGAATGGCTTTAGCTCTTTCATTTTTACAAACTTTAAAACAAGAATTTTTTTCTGAGTATATCTGGTGGAATAGTCTATCAGGCTGCCTTGTACTCACAGGCAGATCTCACCTACTCTCAAGTTAATCGCTGTTCTTTTTGCTGGGGTGATACATGATTCTGCTCTCTCTGCATAGTTATTGTTAAATGGATCTATCCTTGACTCATTTCTAGTCATCCTTATTTTATAACCACTTAGAACAATCACATCTGATTTAGTCCCTTCCCTAATAAAATACCAACAATTTAAAATTGTTTTGGTGTCAATGGCCAGAAATCCTCAACAACTTGTTTTAAAAACTTGCATAATATAATTACCATCTTCCACATCAGCCTTGTTTCCAGCACATTTCCGCATGTATATTCCCACTCTCCTTTCACTTTGTTTAAAACATAATCTCCAGCGATAGGACAGCAGGGAACACGTGCAGGGTACCCAAACAATTCTTCCACACTTTAGATCCATGCACTACAGTCACAGTCTCTGAGCCTCCCAAGAGAATGTGGGAAGCCGCCTACCCACGATATCACTGTCATGCCTCCCTTCTTCATGTTTTGTAGTTACTTTTATTTCAAGGTTTTGTCTTTAAATCTACAATGTGAGATTTTTACAGAGAAGGCCTATGCTGGATTACAGCAGACACAACTAAGTCCTTCACAATTCCAAACTACTGAGCCTTCTGTGCAAATAGGCTGTAGATTCATCCATGGCCTCTCCTGGGCTGTTACTCTAGCCGGTCATAGGAAGCCAATCCTCAGGTGCTTTCCATGACCCATTCATGCCCTCAAAACCAATCCCACCTACGTCACTCTTACTTTACCAAGTTTAGCTGCCAACCTGAGGCACAACCTTGACCCCCTCTGGAGTGCAGCCAATGTGTAAATTTTCAGTAAACACTTCCCCGAAGATTTAACCTTAATGGTGCTATTCTCTTCTTAATTACCACTACTTTCTCAGTTCTACACACCAGCAACTGCTATCCTGAAGGTTTCACTTTAGAGATTCTGACCTCTTGTCAATCAGTTTAGCAGAAGCACATTGAGTCACACAAGCATTATTTCTCCTTGGAGGGTACTTCCATTCACTTTCTCTTTTCCCTTTTAGTTTAGTATATTTCTGTTTCTATCAAGCTGATAGGACAATAGATTTCCATGAAGCTTTCCCATGGATTCTTGCCTTTTTTAGCCTCGTCATCCTTTCTAGTAGTCAACTTAATCCACTGACCTCTTTACATACATTAGTGGTTTCCTCATAGCCCAACACTCTGTTCCACTCTCAAATCCTTTTTCTTTTCTATAATGGCTACTATTTTCCATCTATTGTTCTTACCATTTTTATTATCCTTATGAATAACATTTCATTATTTACAAATATCAATTATTTTGCTATTGATAACCTTTTATCATCATTATTACAGTAGCTCCTCATATGAAAACAAGTGTGTCAGGTGTCATACTTTTATTTTTGAAGGTTTATTGTCATAATAAGACTTTTTTCCAGCATCCTTCTCATAAACTATAAGAAAAGTTACAGTTTATGACTTATAATTTATTTTTCATTAAAAATTATAATGAAAAGATAAAGAAAATTTATGACATGGGAACAATGGAATTGTAGTTGGCTACTAAAGTTCAAAAAATTATGAAATTTACAATAAGAGGAATGAATCTAGAAATTATTATGTAACCCAGAGAAAGAAAAACAAATAATGTATCTTTACTCTGTTTCTTTTCCCCTATGCAGATCCTCCCTGTGTGCATGTGTGTGTGTATATGCATATGTGCATTGCATGTAATAAAACTAGAAAAAAACATAAAAGGGGAAAGTTTCTAGGATGGGGGTAAGGAGGGTCATGTTGCACATGCTACTTGAGAATGGAGAAATGTCAGACAAGGGGAACAAAGGATATCAGGTGAAGGTGGCATGGAAAAAATTGAGAGAGAAGATGACATAAGGGAGATCAGAGGAAACATGCATTTGAATAATACAATGAACCCTAATACTTTGTACACTAATTAAATTTTTAAATAAAAAATAGTGTTATTAGAGCCACTGCATACATGGTCCATCAATAATGAAGACATGTAATATACGATGAACATAATTTTATTTTTACACCTATTTTGTGTTAGATTTTATATGTGCATGGGCATGCTTTGGAGATCAGAAGTCATCTTTGTAGAGTTTTTTTTTTTTCCCTTCCTCCATGTGAGTTTCAGGGATCAAGCTCACATTATCAAGCTGGGAGGCAAGAATCTATACCTATTGAGCAACCTTTCCAAACTGAAAACTAATTAATTTTCAATAAATGCTGGATAGTTTTCTGTACACTTAAGACAAGGTAAAGTCATCTGAGAAGACGGAGCTTCAGCTGAGAAAATGCCTCCATAAGATCGGATTGTTGTCAAGCCCATGGTCATTTTATTAATTAGTGACTGATGAAGGAGGACCAAACTCATTGTGGGTGATGCCATCCTGGGATCGTGGTCCTGGGTTCTATAAGATAGCAGGCTGAGAAATGTATGAGGCATACACCAGTAATCAGCACTCCTCCATGGCCTCTTCATCAGCTCCTGCCTCTAGGTCCCTTCCCTGTTTGAGTTCCTGTCCTGACGTCCTTAGATGATGTGGGAGTGTAACTTCTAGAATCCTTTCATCTGTAGATTGGCATTAAACTATGTTGAGTAGAGTCATTCATTTTATAGTCACTGCACAGAGTAATTCAAAACTTTTACTATCTCTGTAAATCATGAGCTCCCTCCCATTTTAGAGTGGCAGCTCTACCGAAACTCTGTTCTCCATCTCACAAAATGCTGCCTGGGAAACGCACTATTTGACAAACCATCACGTGTGCTGTGAATGTCTTTGAAAGGCCCACAGCATGCAGGTTGGTTACCAGCCTTCATAGTTCATGGGAGTTGGGGATATCTTCATGGTGTAGAGCCCAGTGGGAGAGGGTTAGGTCACTGCACTTGTCCTTGAAGAGGTTGCTGGAACTCTACCTCTATCACTTTCTCTCTCTCTCTCTCTCTCTCTCTCTCT
>LOEQ01002051.1:180940-204260 GCA_001685075.1 Bramus lutescens | reverse complement strand
TGGTGAGCTCCCATTAGATCAGTCCCATTGTCTCAGTGGGTGGGTACACCCCTCGCAGTCCTGACTTCCTTGCTCAAGTTCTCCCTCCTTCTGATCCACATTCTTAATTCTTAATGTTTATGTTTTGAGTCATTAATTGGTCTAGAAAGGTTCTATTGATCATCTATACTCTGCTGTTATAGAAGTCAGATTAATTCCTTTATTATTTTTAATTGTTTATTAATTTTTATTGAGATCTACATTTTTCTCTGCTCCCCTCCCTGCCTCTACCCTCCCCTTCAACCCTCTCCCAAGGTCCCCATGCTCCCAATTTACTCAGGAGATTTTGTCTTTTTCTACTTCCCATGTATATTAGATCTATGTATGTCTCTTTTAGGGTCCTTGTCATCTAGGTTCTCTCATTAGACTGTTCAAATATTAAATATTAGTTTTTCCTTAAAATATGTAAAATGAAACACTCATATTGATTTTGGAAAATCATTTGCCTGGAATTCTCTTTCTAAAACTCATTCTGTAAGATTGGTTTATGTTAAATTTTTCAACAATAAATTTGTTAAAGCCAAAGACTTCCCCCATGGTCCCCATGCTTCCAGTTTACTCAGGAGATCTTGTCTTTTTCTACTTCCTATGTAGTAGATTTATTTATGTCTCTCTTAGTGTCCTCATTGTTGTCTAAATTCTCTGGGATTATGATTTGTATGCTGGTTTTCTTTGCTTTATGGGGACCTTGGGGAGGGCTGAAGAGGAGGGGAGATATAAGGAGGGGAACAGAGAAAAATGTAGTGCTCAATAAAAATTAATAACATTAAAAAAAGCCAGAGACTTCAACCCTATGCAAAAAACAACTAGCAGCCAAGGAATCTTGTTAGTGGAAGAAATAGACTACCCCAAAGAAGAGCACACCAATTAGTTATCCAATACCAATGACCAGCTCTAAAAACATACCTACAAGTAAATTGAATAGATTGAGTGGGGTTTATTTATTTATTTAAGAATAGAAATGTACATAAATATATGTGTTAGCAACAATTATGAAAACAAAAACCATGAATTTGAAAGAGAAGGAGTGCTGAATAGGAGGGTTTGAAAAGAGAAAAAGGAAGAGGAAGATGATATAATTATACTATACTTTAAAAATAAAATGAATTTTTAAAAGGTGGTTATATAATAATATCTTTGCTTCCCTGGTTTTTAACTTCCTGATGTGAAACTATTAGACAGATTCTTATGATTTCACTAAACCCCAATAAATGTTTGTGTATTAATTTACTTATGATTCTTTGTGGAAGCTTTTTACCTTGCATTGTGTTATCTTACAATTGATGACTATAATAATATTATTAATAAAATAAAGATAAAGTCTTGAAAAAATTATTTAAAAATTCTTCCTTGATTATTTTGTGGTGTTTTGTTAATTTTAATGTTCTTCCAGTCTGATGGGACAGGTGTTAATATTAATAATCTCATATTCTTTAGAAGTATTTTTGGGTAAAAAAAAAAACCTCCCCTGCATATCAAGTAGTTGTTAATGAAAACTACCTCTTTGAGTCCTTGGTTTGATTAGCTTAGATGAAGATCCAAAGCAAAATGCAGACATAATCCTGATTCCTGAAGATCTCTCTGATCTTTCTAAGCCTTGCTTTCCATGGTGATTTTGTTCAACTGAAAGACATGCACTGAAGTTTAAAAACGATGCTCACTCTATTTTTATATGAGACATAACAGAGCTCTACACAGTATTTAAAAATATGAGAAAATAGCTATGTTCAATTTGAAATGATGTTTTTCTTGACTTTTTATCTTTTGATAAATTCTTAGATATAAAAAATATTTAGAGACCCTTTAAGCAAAACAACGTGTGCTTCCTTAATAGAGTGACTTATGTTTCATCAATCTGTACCAAAATTTACCCACGCACAAATTATCCCACTCTGGGGGTAACTTTGAGGATAATGTCAATTTAAACCTAGATGCTATGACAGCAAATATAGTTTGGAATTTGACAAATTTTATTCTATGGTTATTCTCTTTGAAGTTCTGAACCAGTCAGGATAAATATTTTTTCTAAAGCATTACATAAGTTTTAACTTTGGAATGCTACAAACTGGTAAGCTTTATTTAGGAAATTCACCTGTTAGGAGCAATTGATAAAACTTTCATGACTATGCACGGACTGTTTTGTCCACCAACCTAACACAAAGGCCATGGTAACAGTGATAGATCTAATTTTCTTACAAAATGAAAAGAAAATAAGGGAATAATCAAGAATTGAAAACAAAACACTGCTATATCATGCATACTGCATGGAAGTAATTGATGTGAATATCTTTTTCTTATTTTTTTACTAACCAATGGGCCTTACGAATCAAGAGAATTCATTCTTATAGAAAAGCAAAGTTGTAAATAAGTTTCACTCAAAGGTACATTGGTTTCATTCAGCTTATGTTTACTGTGAACTCTTTGCTATGTGCATAGTTAGCAGGGTAATATGCCTCTAATTTTTATAAGAACTAGCAAAAGTAAATAATATGTTTTTTTTTAAATCTCTATTTTGGTTATAAGTATTTGTGTACTTAATTTAGAGAAAGAATTTTTAGTAAATTATGCATTAAAAAGTCAGCATCTGAATTTTTATAATTATTATTAAACACAGAATGGTTATTTTCATTCCTGCCAAGAAACTTTACATTACCTTTGAGGATATGGGATTGCAAACATTCATTTTGGCAACTGAAATTGTTTCTAATACAAAAAACATGTGCAAATCGTGTTAGTCTCAAAACAGTTGTGAAAAATAAGCAAATGCCTTGGGTCTCAAAATATTAAGGCTGTCCATTTTCTTCCTATTTCCCAAGTGTCTCCTTGGTTTTATTTATGTATGAATAATATCCTAAACCTTGGTCCATTACTAAATTATGATCATACTTAAAAACCTGTTGCTTCATATGCAAAATCCTATTCTTGTATTTTCAAATTTAAGGTCTTCATTTTCAAGAACTAACCCAAATCATTGTAAGGCTGACTATTAAGGATACGCACAAATGTAAAGCAATGTTTGGCTAAATGAATTGGTTCTACTTTTATAAATTTTCTGTTACTTACATCTTCATTATTATTCTTTTTAAAATTAGTTTTTATGCACATTGTTATTTACTAATATAATCTGTGTCATATTCAAGTTTTGAACTTAAGATTATATTCTGTAATTAAAATAAAAAGAAACTTTAACTAATTACATTTGAGTGTAACCCCAGATGTTAAACATTGTAACAGGACAATTCTATCAAGTAAAGTTTTAACAACTTTTTAAAGGAACAGAATTACTAAGAAAATCATTCTTTCTGTACATTGTTTATGTACATTACATTTGATTAATTTACTCCATACTTAAAAATATTCAAAAAGTTTGTTTAACAGATAATGAAAGTAATATCAAACTATTATTTTACCCTTTATCTGCTGATTACATGTATTAAAATTTTCATTGATTTGATAAAAATGACTTCATAACATGGTTTGTATGAAACATTTGATTTAAGTTATATTTTTAATGTTAAATCTACTTCATACTTTACAAGACTGCTTACATTCATTATTTTTAACTCTAACAGTTATCAAGAAAATAAAAATATTATTCCAATGTTGTTTTTAGGAAATGATACTCCAAGAAGAATGGCATATTTGAAATGGCATATGCATTGAACAAATGGTCATTGCATGGATTTGAGCCTTTATTTCCTAAGAAAATCATTGGCTAAATGGACAAATTGGACACTGAAAAACAGTGATGTCAACATTATAGTAATAAGAGATAGCAATTGAGTGGTATATGAAACCAATTGCTCCAATATAAAGGGAATATTGAAAGTTAAACAAGATGAAACAGTTATATGAATCTGGGGTGAAAGAAGTCTTTGGAAATCACAAGAAGTGATTAATGATATTTACAGATATAGTATGTGTGTGTGTGTGTGTGAGAGAGTGTGTGTGAGCACTCTTTCTCCAATCTCTCCTGCCCACCAACCCTTATGCCAACATCACAAATTCACTACAATTTTCTATATCAATTATCTACTCTCTTATCTCATCATCCATTTGTCATAATAACTCATCATGAACAAGATTGTGCAAATAGGGGATATTGCAGTTTTGTTCATTGAAATCAAAATAATTGCAATTTAAAATATAGAGAATAGATAATAATTTTTCAAATATTCTCATAAATTCTTTTCAGTATGAAGCAAATTGGATAATAATGTCATTTTTATAGACTTAACCAACTGTGAACTGAAGGACATGAAATACACATGGAATTTACTTTTAATTTTGTATTTTTGTACTATAATTTGAGCATATGCATTGACTTAGTTTCCCATCATTACTCATGGCAGATATACAGCTAATATTTGGCAGGTTGTAGAAACAAAATCTCCACAGTCACCAAGTGGCTCCACTTATTTAAATGTTGATCACTAGTCAAAATTCAAAAATAAACATATACCAAACCCAGTGGAGCAATACAAACAACTCAAGAGGAAATGGAAAGCCAGTAAATTACCACACAAACAACTTCTCCATTTAATGGTTCCCGTGAAGATACTTGAGCAACTCCAGATGTTTCAAGACTTCTAATAGACTTGAGATAATTGTCCTTGCTGTCACCCAGACTTCTTGAGTCTCATGATAGGTACTGCTGAGAAGAGCTCTTGTAGACAATGGAAGAGTTGAGCAAATGAGACACTCAAGTTTTTCTAAGATCACTTGCTCCTGCCCATGTTAACATTTCTCCCACTTAATCCTTTCAAAAAAGTTATTAAAACTCTTAATGTGAGGTGAAATAAAAGAGCTCTCAAATGTACAAAACACTGGGAAAACCGTTTTAGGCAAGAATTTGCCTAGCTCTTGACTCACTTTTACAATTTTATTCACTGAAATATTTACTTTATTTGCTTGTCAGTTTTTGAGCAAGGAGATATTGGTATAATTGTGCCTCAGTGATATCAATTAAGACTATTATTCTCTTAGGTTGATTTTGGTAGAGGAGCTTCAGATAGATCAGTGATTTTCAGCCTTCCAAATGCTGCAACCCTTTAATACAGCTCCTAATGTTGCAATAACACCCTTCTTCATAAATGTAATTCTGCTGCTGTTATAAATCATAATGCAAATATTTGAAGTGCAACCCCTCTGGAGTTGAGATAGATCATTCTTACTCTCCAATCTCCAAAATTCATTATTCATAGATTATTTGATTTTCAATTTTGCCATATTTTTTAGAGTTTATTCTGATACAATAACTAAATCAAGAAAATGAACAAATAATTTTTATGACTTGCATACTTTAAAACAAATATTCAAACTATTGCCATCAGCAGGTTTAGTATAAGGTTAGGATAAAAACTTTATTTTAAGATAATCTTGACAAAGATAACCTATATTCTTCATTAAAGTGAAAATATTGAATCAAAATTAATAATCACCACATTTGTAATTAGTTGTTTTGAGGTTTGTGAGATTGCAAGATATATTTGAAAGAAGCAAACATCACTATTTTTCATTTGAATCCACATATTTGACTTTTTTTTAAATAAAAATTGTCTGTGAACATTTTAAGTCTTACACTCTAAGGGAATAAATTATCAGTCTTTGAAAGATGATAATGATCTCACATAGAAAAATTAGAAAATAAGGAACTAGAGCACAGAGGCTTAAGCATACACAAACAAGGTGATCAAGTATTTGTTATTAAAACTGAGATACATATGAAAATGAAGATAACAGGTCATTAAATATTTAGAGATTCAGACATCAACAAGAATTTTAGGTTCATAATACTGACCCTGACTCAAGGGCACAAAGGGAGTTGAGAAATGATATGGTTTTGGCCCCCAAATCAATTTCCATCCCAATCATCTTAGTAATTTATTCTTAGCACAGCTCTTTTGAGTATACCTTGAATTGGACACATCTCTGCTAGTTCAGATTTTGACAGTAATTAGGAAAACCCATGGTTCCTAGATCCCTTTCAGACTCTTTTTGCAACAGAAATGACAGATGATAAAGTCAGAGAGATGAAGGAAGCAACAATAAATAGCTGTGTTTCTTAAGGAGAAGCAAGGGAGGCAGCTTGTGAATAATATTGGTCCACTATGGATGAAGTTCTGGCCCAAGCAGCAGTAAGAGTGAGCTAGGTAGGCAGAAATGCCTCCAGAATGAGGAGATGACATTTTGGCTAAACAGAATTCTCAGAGAAGATGTCCAGTATACCAGGTTCTTGGTGGATATGTATAGCAATAAGAGATGGATTAATCATGTGGAATATGAAGAAAACAGAACATCTAATCAAGAATAAACAAGGAGATCCATGATCAAAAAAAATGGCATCAGCTATGAGGACTCTAAGATAATACTGAAATATTATGGTGAATACAGTTTTAAATATGAGCAGTAAGACAATGATTAAGGAATAGGCCTAAGCCAATTCATTGACTGGCACATTCATAGCATGATATAAGATGTAAACTGAGTTTCAGGGCTATAAAGAATATATATATATACACATATATATATCTATATATATTACTTCAAATACAAATATATATATATATGAAGCAAAAAAGGCACAGAAGAAAGATGAATTGGTCCATTTTCAAGAAAATATAAAGTAGTGTCAATCCCTTAGTCATAAATTCCAGTTAAAGTGGTATATTGGCAAATAAAATTTTACTTAGGTTATTTTATGTATTTCACCTCTTTATTAATATCACTTATATTTTTAAGGATACAAGAAAGTTCTTAAGACAGATGTTTCATTAAATAAAAATATTCATTTTTTGAGGTGATAATTGATACAAATGAATGAATACATGAATTTTCATTGATTTAAAGGAAAGACATAGAGATATAAAAACATTGATTCACGAATCAGAGTATGAGGGGAAAGCCCCATGTTTTCATTTTCCAAGGTGTAAATGCACGTCTAGTTTGGACACAACCAATTCAACCTCTTAGTATTGTATACATGAAATCCACTCTGCACAGGTGAAAGTGGTGTTTTTTGATGAACATATTATGGGGGTTCATGAAAGGTTAATTCTGTATTATTCAAAGTTTTTCACAACATATTTCTAAAATATTCCCATATTTCTTTCAAGTATACTTTAGAATACATAGATATCATTTTGTAGAAATCAAAACGACAAAGAAGTGATGTTGATCTCTCTTCAATACCTCATGGAGAATGTTCAAAAGGATTTTTTTTTCTCATGTAGCTACCTATATAACCCATGTATGGGGCCAGGTTGTAACAAATGAAAAAGGTACTAGGGCAGAGCAAATCAAGAAGCTTGATCCAGATTTTGGAACTAATCTAAGGAAAGAAAGTTGTGTTGGTTTATTTACTAAGCTTCTTGGCAGAGAAAGGTTGGACTACAAACAACTATACCATGTAAACTTCTATATCTATCAGGAAGTAGTGGCGCACAACTTAAATCCCAGCACCTCTGAGGCATATCTGTGTGATTTCAAAGGTGGCCTGGTCTAAGCTAGCCAAGACTATTACACAGAGTAGCCCAGGGGAGTTAGAATAGATCTCCTAGGTAAACTTGGAATAGGAGGAGCAGCAAAGGGGAGAAGATGGTGGATAAGAACATGAGTGAATGAGATGGATGACTTGGGGGAAGGACAGAATGGGAGATCAATGAAACTGATATCTTGAGCCATTATGGGATTAGGAAGAAAACTGATGCTAAGGAAATTCCCAGGAATCCACAAGGATTACCCCAGCTAAAGCTTCTAATAGTAGTGGAGAGGGTGCCTGAACTGGCCTTTCCCTGTAATCAGATTGGTGACTACCCCAACTGTCATCATACAGTCTGCATCCAGTCATTAATGAATCATTTGCAGGATCCACAACCAAGCACCAGGCAAAGTTCTGGAAATCTAGGGGAAAAGAGGGAGGAGGGAATGTGTGAGCAAGGAAGGTGAAGATCATGAAGGAGGAATTTACAGAGAGAGCTGAATCAAGTTCGTAGAAACTCATGAACTCTAGACCATGATAGTTGTGGAGCCTTCATTGGACTGAACTAGACACCCTACATATGGGAGACAGTTGTGTAGCTTGATCTATCTGAGGTGCCCCTGACTATAGGACCAGCATCTATCCTTGCTGCTTGAGCTAGCTCATTGGAGCCCATCCCCTATTTTGGAATGGAATACTCAGCCTTAATACAGAGGGGAGCAAACTGGTCTTGCCTCAACTTAATGGGTCTGGTGTTTTTGACTCCCCATGGAAGGCATTACCCTTTGGGAAGAGTGGTTGGTGATAGGCTGGGGGAGGTAAAAGGGGTTAGGAGAACTGGTACAATAATATATATATTTTGACTGAGGTTTGTCCCACCCTGACCTGCAGTCATCAGTCCCAAAGAAATACATAGAGGTCTACATTAATCATAAACTGATGGGCCCATTAGCTCAGGCTTTTTATTAATTAATTCTTACAACTTAACCCATAATTCCTGCCTGTGTTAGCCACGAGGCATGATACCTTTCACTAGAGAGGCATTTTCATCTGCCTCCTCTACATCTAGGTGACGACTGCAGACTAACACTTTCCTCTTCCCAGAATTCTCCTGTTCTCATCACCCACTGCTACTCCCTACCTCATTGTCCCACCTAAACTTCCTGCCTAGCTACTGGCCAATCAGTGTTTTATTGAAGATAATACAAGTGACAGAATAAAAGGCCATTGTCCTACAGCACCCCCCCAGTTTTGTAAAGCAAAAACTCTGAATCTAATATCCTTTGTTTAGCTTTTCTCCCGACCATTATCCATGTCAATTTGTAACCAACATTCTAAACAAAGGCAAACACCCATAATCCATTTTTTTGAGAATGTGGGCATAGTTTTCTTATCTACTTCCTGATGATTGGGGGCACTGATGATCTTATGGGTACCTAAAGAAACCTTAAATTATGGTCAAGTCTTGAATGGAATAGTCTGTGAGGCTTGAGCATCTCAGCTAGCAGTTTTAAAATTGTTCTGGATGCAGGACTTAGACATCTGGACCATCTGCTCCTATCAGAGATTTCTCAGAGAGTTCCTAATACATTACTGATTTTTCTTAGCCCATAATGAAGCCTTTTATTACCTGTGGAAACAAAAGCAAAACCTCTTCTTCAAAGTAACATATCTTCTAACTTAAATTTTGAATTTAAAGCATTTTCAAAATATTTATTTTGAATCCATCCAGCAGCATTTATAATCAAATGCCTTTTAGCAGTTGTTGCTCCTTCCTCAACATTCAAAGAAGTCAAAGACAACACAATAACATGCAGTATCCAGACTCTCTTTCTATTTTCTATCTTTATGTGATTTGTTTTGGCTATTTGAGACTAGGTTTCTCTGTGTATCTTTGTCTGTCCTGGCACTAACTCTGTAGACTCCTTGAACTCACAGAGATCTGCCTGCCTCGGCCTCTCAAGTGTTGGGATTAAATGTTGGGCCACTACACCTTGAACTCACAGAGATTCACCAGCCTCTGCCTTCCAAGTGTTGTGATTAAAGGTGTGTGCCACCACACCCAACCACACTTTCTCTTTTTTATTTTATGGACTTTATTCTTTTTCTTTTCTCTAGCAAGGCTACTTATATTTTTAAACACTGTAAATCATTTAGAGATTTTCTTTGTCTTTGAATTTACCTTTACTCTATATTTCTTTTCTTTTTTATCACATGAGTCTTTAATTTGCTAAGCAATATGGCTAGGATTAAAGCTGTGGCTTTGACAGCTGGATCCACCCCATTCCTTAGCATTCTGAGAGTCTAGCCACATGGCAGAGGTACTGGCTGAAGTCATGTTTATTACCACAACTGTATGGCATTTCAAGGTCCCTGACCACCAAGAAGCATTCTGTTGGCTATTAATAAACACCATTTAAGTGTTTGGTGGGAGGATCTCTTAATAGAGCTGGAAGTTTCCACAGTTAAACTGAGACAGGAAGCCTCTCTTAAATGAGATGCACCTACCTCTAGCAAACAAAGCTCACCTGAGAAAATGTTACCAAGAAGCCATGCTTAACAATGTTCATTTTTGTCTAGAATTATTTTCTAAACTCTCTCAGGTTGTAAGTGTATTTAGCTGTCCAAGTTGAGCACCATTCTGTAGACTGAGTTTTCTGTCCTGCCCATTCCCAAAATCATTCAGTAACAATGAAATATATAGAGGTCTACATCAATCATAAACTGGTTGGCCTATTAGCTCAGACTTCTTATTAATTAATTCTTACATCTTAACCCATAATTCTTGTCTGTGTTAGCCACGAGGCTTGGTACCTTTCATCAACAAGGCATTGTCATCTGCATTCTCTACGTCTGGGTGACAACTGCAGACTGACTCTTTTCTCTTCCAGGATTCTCCCATTCTCATAGCACCACCTCTAGTTCCTACTTGGTCGTCCACTTATACTTCCTTCCTGGCTACTACCAATCAGTGTTTTATTAAAAATAATACAAGTGGCAGTATCAAACACCATTGTCTAATAGCAAATGTATATGTATATATGTATATATATATACATATATATATATAATAAAAAAGAATGTAGGATGGTGGGAAAGCAGAAGAGGGGCACGAAAGGAGAGAAGGGAAAAGAAACTGCAATCAAGGTATAACATAAATAAAAAATTATTAACAAAAAATAATGCACAAAAAATAGAAAAAGAAAAACAAAACCAAACAACAACTACAGCAACAAATAAAGAAAAACTAATAAGATTTCCTGTCACTTAGATTCCCACTGGTATGATATCCACCATGGTCACTAATCGCCAAAATAATGTTACTGTACTTTTCACTCTTCAGCGCTCTAATAAAATATTATTTATAGGTAATCACACTTCAATTATTTTACAACAATAAAAAATCAACTAATATTCTAATACAGAACTGGGAAAAAGCTGTCAATAGTAAATAACAGGAAAATAAACAGCCTCTGCTACAAAGGTTTTATGTTTGTATTCTTCTCTTGATTTTCATATATGTTGAAGAAGTATACACAAGTTACTTTTAAATACTTATTGAAATGTATCAATAAATATTAATTTAAACATGACAAAGAATTTGATAGTAGGGACAATTTCCTTTGGTATACATGCAATCAGTCTCTCAACAAATATTCAAGGAAGATATTTTCATATTATATTAATTGTACAGTTTGTCCATTTCATACTTACATATAATGTATCAATTACTCCACACATGCACACACACACACACACACACACACACACACTGTGATCCCTATCCTATCCCCATCAACTGCCCCTCATCATTACCTCTCCATTTTGCAGTTCCATCATTTTTATTTTAATTCTAACTTGTTTAGTTTGAACAAAGTCATTTATGTAACCTTTGGTTGAAGCTATGCACTAAAGTTTGCTGGGGTCACCAGTGCATACCCAACTGAAGTCCATGACTCTCCTATACCTGGATATAATAGTAATATGAATTCAAAATAAAAGGAAGAGCCTCCTGAGACCCTTCATCCATCCATGTTTAGTTGCTGCCTCAGACATTATTGTGCAGGCACTGCATCTGTAGCTGTTTTGAGATTTTGGTTGCAATTATTTTGTCTTGCACTTGAATGTTGCATTGCCTAGTCCTTCACATTCTTTTTTATTCCCTTTCCACAGTGTTCCATGAGCTTTAGAGAGGATTATATAAATGTCTTGTTTAAAACTGAGTAATTGTCACTTGTTACCTCACCTCTTTCAGCAATGAAACTTTTGGGTTTATCATTGTTTATTAGAAAGAAAGGTTTTTGTCTACCAACATGTGTGTATAAGTGTGTGTGTGTGTGTGTAAATATATAGAAAAAGAGAGAAATAGATAGGCTAACAGACACACACATACAGAGTGTGTGTGAGAGAGAACACAGTTTGATGCTATGACAACAGAAATAAAAGCTATATTCAGTTCTCCATTATGGCACCTGATCTCCACTGGCATTAACTTTTGAGCAGAGGTAATTATTAAGCACACATTCACTTATGTATAAAAGAGTTTAAATTCTATTCCAAGCAGTCATTGTATGTATAACTGTAGTCTCCTTATTGCAGAAATGTGCTCGTCTTGCATAGCAGGTTGTCTTATAGTTCATAGTAACCATAGCTGATTAAGGTCATTGATGACTACCACACCCAGTAAACTGCATATGATTTCTGGGACTCTGAAAGCCATTCAACAAAAATGGAACTTGTTTCTTTTTTATATTTAGATAGTACTTTGTGAGGAAAAAATAATAGTAATCATCAGAATATAAAAAAGTTATCAATAAAATAAAGTATAAGTGTAAGAGGAGAGATCCACTTGTTGGTTCCCGCCCACTTAGCCCCAAAATAATCACATGGAAACTGTATTAATTAAATCACCACTTGGCCAGTAAGCCTCAGCCATGTGTACATAGGCTTAGGAGAGAGAAGAAAAAGAATATAGAGAGTTATAAAAAGAAATAAATGTTTTAAAACAAAACAAGACAAATCAAAGTCTTTAAAAAGACAGAGTAAAAATAAGCCACAAAAAGGTGGAATATACACAGAGAATCTGGATTATGCATATTATTGTGTCTTCTTTGAATTTTTTGACTGTGAAGGGGCTAAGTACAGAGGTTCATTTCATTGTATAAGCTGCTAAGCTAAACCAGCATTTATATTATAAAGGTATCTTGATTTCAGAATTTGGATCTAAGAATACGTTGCTTTGGAAAAGAGGGTCTTCTTTTGTTTCTATAGAGGATGAGAACCCATGGAATCCTGCCAGACTGATGTGGTTTGATGGAGTAAGGCCTTCTGAAGGGTTGCCTTGAATACCCTTCTAAAAATTACTTTGCCCCATAAACAGCAGGAGGAAGTTTCAACAGAACTATGCCCATATTCCCAAATATTGTCTATAAATGTTTCTTTAAATTTAAAAGGGATATGCTATAGAAATTTTCATTTATATGGTTCTTGGTTTATTATTAAAATTTATTAATAATTTATTATTTAAGGTCAATTTTGCTATACGTATTTTCTGCTCTTGACTAAGGTATTGTGTTTGTGCAGCTCATTTTAAAAAATATATTGTAAAATTGAGAAATATAGGTTAATAGTTAATCTATAATGTAGTCATGTTAATTAGATCTTATAGATTTACAGGGATATATTTAAAATGGATTAGCATTCTTCAAACCTTTCAAAGACTGCACAGTATAGCATTTAAAAAGTTTTAAGGTGTTAGGACTTTTTATGACAAGGAGACACATCTGCTCCTGGCAGTACCAATTACTTCAACAGGAAGATGGACTTTGAAGAGGCTCCTTATGGAGTTTTCTAGCCATTTGGTCAAGAAACTGCTGTTTCCTGGACTTCTTGATGAATTGGACCTGTAGGACTCACAGAGAAATGACTGCTGAACTTTCCTAAAGGTGAGACCATCCTTTAGGGTTCATGTTTCATGAAAGATACTGCCAGACATTCTGCAAACAAAGAAAAATGTGACCGACAAACTGCCAATACAGGTGGAATTATCTTTAAAATTTGCTGCTTTTTGGAAAAGTCTGCTGAATACTATTGGACTGTAGGCTGTAGATGAATGCCCCAATGGTACAGAAGAACTTTTGGTGACTATCCAGGCAGTGAGATGTCTCCATTAATTCTAGAGTTCTGGAAGTTGCTTACAATGCACTTCCTATTTACTTAAATAATATTATATTTTTCTGGGGTCTTTGATGGAGTCTAGAATAAATGGTTATAGTTATAGTTTTCCTTAGAAATTATAAAAGAAATGTAGATATAAATATTGCAACTATAATTCTTGCTTGATAACTGTTTTGTTATATAATTTTGCTATGTTAAAGTTCAAACCTTCCATTTTATTTAAACAGAAAAGGGGAGGTGATGTGGGATTTCCCTCTGTATGCTCTGATTACCATTAATGAATAAAGAACTGCTTTGGACCTATAGCAGGGCTGAGCATAGGCAGGTGGGGAAAACTAAGCTGAATGCTGGGGGTAGAAGGAAGGTGGAGGCAGGGAGAAACCATGTAGCCCCTCTGGAGACAGATGCCAGGACTGTGTGATTATTTGGAGACTAAGTGGCTGGGAAGAAACTAGTGGCCTTCTTACTGCATAAAAAAGGCTCAAAATGGTCATAGAACAGATGCTTATATTCACATGAAATAATTCTTAAAACCAAAATATATGTATGTGTAAGCATATAAACTCTATATAGAGATGTAGAATATGAACACCTATGAAAATAAATAAGAATTTAACAAGTGAGAAAAATGAAAGAGCGGTTAGATATGTGCTAGGTCAAGAATAGGGTATTTAACAGTAACTGAACAGAAAGGCACTTATCCTAAAAAGCAAATGCAAACATAGAAATAAGAATGTGTTGTTTTGGGGGAGGAATGTAGATTACCTGACTAGTAGACTGGATTTCAGAATTGTGTAGCTTTAATTCTGTGACTTAGATAACAGTAACAGTTCTCATTGCAATTCTATTAGTCTTAAATGTTCACATATATTGTATTCTTGTATTGTGAATTGTTACTATTTCTTAGGTAATTACTCATGATTTCTACTTTGGAAAATTTTGAGTTTGAGTTTTAGACACATAAAGTAGAATTCTGCAATAACAACCTTTATACCATTTACTGAGCAGTATCTATAAATTTTATTCCCTATTATTAAAAAGTAGTTGAAATAAAGTAATAATTTTTAGAAAGTAATAGAAATTTATTTCTTATGTAAGTACTTAGAAATAACCTTGGACAATAAAGATGAACAATCAAAGAGCATGCTGCTCCCTAAAAAAGAACAGAAGATGTCATTGTCTCATTCTCTCTGCTTTTCATATTGCTTCTAGTAGTCTCCATCCAGACTTCTGTTTCACACACTTTTCTTTTCTTTTACTTACTACTCTTAATTCATGAACATTAATCTATCTGGTGCTTAAACTGCATAACACTCCCAGATGATAGGAAAATAAACCAAAATCCTAATTAAAACTAAACACACACACACACGTGCATACATGTGTATGTATGTATGTATGTATGTATGTATACATCGACAGACAGATAGAGAGATAGATAGATTCATGTGATTATATCACCTAACAGAGAACATCATTTGGAGATGAATGATTTTCAGTACCCAGAAGAATCCAAAAATTTAATCATAATTGCATTTAGCTGGTAAGGAAGTGTTTTTTTGTGTGAAAGAAGGAATCTATCGCTTGCTATTGATGCATGACTTTTAAAATATGTGAATAGGTAGAATTATGAGGTTGCTGCTAGGAATTAACTTTCACCCACAAAAGTTTCAGGTTAAATTTTCATAGGGCCTAAATGTTCCTAGACAGACACTAGTTTTACATTTCACCATCTCATTCAGGGATTTAGCAAATAGGACACCATAGAACAACACTCTCCAATTCAAATTCATGAGCAGAGCCAGAGGTATGTGGAATATGACTGGTCTCGGCTTCCTTAAATTTCTCCTTTCTTATAGTGGCAAAATCATCATGTATTAATCTATAACAAATTCTCAGAGTTTTGTTTGGCTGATTTAAAAGCTTTTTCTTCCAAACTCTTATAAAAATAGTGTATAAATTGGTTAGCATAGACTGCCCATGGCAGCACTTTTTTTAAATGAAAATTTTCATTGTCAATGGATTTTATGCAGAGAACCAAAGCCTGTTCAAAATTGCCAGCAGTCAATTTAGTCCTGCTAATCTTCATTCCTGCGGGCATAATTCTTAAAAAAGCTTTTGGCAGGTTTCCTTAGAATACTCATATTATTATGTGGAGGGACAGTGGATTCTAGTTGTCTGTATTATAATCACCTTATTTTATGTTTTGATAAATGGAAAGAAAAGTCACTTTCCCCCAATTACACACCATGTAACCACACACAAACGGTCATAATCTTTCCAAAGAAGCTTCTGAACATCCATCTGAAATGAATAAATATTTCTTTGAAAAGATAATATTAAAAGGTGTGTGTCTGTGTGTACATTTGACTTGAAGATGTACAGTTATAAATGTACTCTATTTGTCAATTTTCTACAGTTATTTATGGTTTTACAAGACCTACATGGTTACCATAGCAACAACTTATAATAGCCATAGTCTCAATCATATTCTATACCAGGTACCAAAGGTATTTTTACATAAAGTGTACTATGTAGTGTAGTTAAAAGCTAAGTTTTAAAGATTCTTTTCCTCAGTTTATGATCCTAATGTTAAAGTGTATGATCTTAAAAAGAAAATACAATTCTATGATCAAGTAATTCAACCAGAAAGACCATCGCCACATTTCTGAACAAGGTGATGCTCAGATAGCTCCATGTTATGTTTCTCTTTTGTCATACAAGTTCTTTTTTCATTTCCCCTCCATTACTTGCTTATCTGTGTCACTGTCTCTCTTCCTATGTATGTGTTTCTTGTACTTGTTATTTTTTGAGACAATGTATTGTTACGCTGGACTTGAATTCACAGTAGTTTTCCTTTCTTAGCATCCCAAGTGCTGATATTTCTAGAATTTGCCATAAAATCATCATTGGGTTCCTTATTGTCATAGCAGAAAACCCAATGGGCCTCTATTTCATATAGTGTTTGCATACATTAACTATGATTATTTTTTTCGGAGACATAATGTCTATTGTAAACTAATATATCTTGAAGCTGAAGAATTAAAATAAGAAGCAGACAATGCACATGACCTTAAGATTCAATGCAGGGCAGCTTACTTTTTTGTTTTGCTTCTTTCTTCTAATATGAAATGATAAATTGCCTTAGAGCTGTTTCTTCATTTTTTCTATTAAACTTATATTGTAGTGCTAGGCCTACTTTCATTTTTATGCACACATATCTAAATGTGATATCACATGACTTTGATGGTACATCTTGTTTGATTAACTAATTTTGCTGAGTCTATTTTAGAGAGTGTAGGATAAGTATATTCATTTCAAAGGTCCTAGATATTTAGTGAAAATTGTATATTAGTTAATACATACTAGCAAAACAAAAATTTACTTAATATCTAGAGGGTACAAAGCACTGTGCCAATTAATGATGTAAAAAAAATCACAGGTTCTGGCCAAACTAATTTTATAAGAAAATTAGAAAAATGATACAATACCATTTTTTAAATGACTAAAGTCTAAAAATTTCATGTAAATAAATAGTGGGGCATAGGTGTGAACTGTTCAAAGGGAGTGGAAAGATTTTTCTATAGGGAAATGCTGATGCTGATGGAGGGCAGCTAAGAAAAGATGAGCGATGTTTTCCTTGCATATTGAAGAATATGCAGGTGTTTTCTCAGTGTATTCTAATTGTGAGTTAATATTAGAACAATTGATTAACAAAGGATCCCTAGGCAGGTTCAGTGGCACATTATGGAGTACAAACTCTTCAGGCAGCTGAATTGAAAAAATCACTTAAGACTAGAAATTTTTAAGCAATCAGCATCATACATTTAAAGCACATTCTAAAGAAACAAAACAAAGAACCAAAAAGAAAAAAAAAGAAAAGAAAAAACAGATTACCAAGGAAGATTCATTCTTGATTAATGAAAAGAGAAATGAGGTCTGTGTCTGTGGACAGCAAGTAGGTATTTTTAAAGGTCTTTGAATACACTCAGATTATAGCTCACACTGTTTGTCAATGAGATCATAACAGAAAGTAAATGTGTTTTAGAAGGAAGATTTGCCAACAGCAAAGGGTGAGAAACTCACCCACCCTACTGCAATGAAAAGGATATAAAGAAAGACCAACATTCTAAGGAAATATATTTGGATTGATTTCCATCTTTACAACAAAGGCGTAAAGAATGTTCAAAAGTTTTTATGTGAAGATAACTGATAGAAGGAGAGAAAGAAGTAGAAGAAAAGGTAAATATTGGCCCTATTTCATCAACTACCTAACACTTTGGGACTTTTATAAAAAAGTAGACACTGTATCTGAGTGACTGATTTGTTAGACATTGTAATAACACAGAATGAATATTCTTGAAGAAAAAAGAATTTATTCTCATGATTCTTTGGAAGTGACTTAATTGGATATGGAGTCTTTGTTTGCTACTTCAAAGAACAGCCCAGGATGGTTATTCTATCTGGGGCTTGGTGTTCTTTATTCTGAATGCTCCTTTACTTACCAACCACTAGTAACTGTGCATCAAAAATTTCATGGAGAAAGAGAAGTTGATCCATCCCATTCAGAGCACCCTTTCAGAGGTGCGCTGTTCTGATTAAATCCATAACCAGCCCTCATACAAACTACATCTCGTGGGGGAGGTCCTCTGTCTATGTATTGTTTTTATTGGTTAATGAATAAAGAAACTGACTTGGCCTAAAATATGGGAGGAAGAAGGCAGAGTTAGAGAGATTGCCATGGAGCCATCAGGGTCAGACATGCCAAAATTTTGCCAGTATGCCACTGCCATGTGGAGATACACAAATTAGTGGAGATGGCTTAATTTAAAATATAAGAGGTAGCTGATAAGAAGTTAGAGCTAATACGCCAAGCAGTGTTTTTAATAATATAGTTTTGTATGATTGTTTTGGGACAAAGCTAGCTGTGTGGCAGGGAACCAACAAGTGACCCTTTTTCCAATATACATCATAGTAGTATGTTTTGTAACTTCCTGTGAGAGTAAAATATTGAATATAATGCATGTGATCTGGTTCTAATCCTAAAGAAGAAACAATGCAAATATGTACAGTATCAAAGTGCATTATAATAAACTATCATGAAATTAACCTGATATTCAAGAACAGCAAACATTTCAGATTGAATCAATCCATTTTCTACAGAATTTTACATTGTTTCTATGTGATAGGCACTCATGATTCATTCTTTATTTTTTTAAAAGAGTTCCTTGACCACTATTTTAATTGTTTTTTAGCAAAGTTGATTTAGGTTGGCATAACCTTATTAAAATCATAAAATATATAAGAGCTACAGAGTGATACTATATTCAAAATCCTATTTGAGAACTATATTGAGATTATTACTTATTGAGTTGGTTGATAACTGGTATTAATATTGTTTGTCTAATTATAGTCCTCTGTAGAGTGTGTAGAATTATATGTTCTACCAGCTACCTTTGAAATAAGAATAAAAAAAGAGGACATCTTTGCAGTTTCCAGTTCTCCCACTAGACTTATTGTATAATTTAAAAACCACAAAAGAAATGGAATTTTACCATAGCTAACTGCAGATGACAGGGCATTTTGATGAAGATAGTCAAAGTTCACATACTTAGATACCTGAAAATTTAAATTTAAAAAATCTTTGCTTTATTCTCTAGAAGTTTTAGGTAATAGGATGAAACACTCAAAATGGTTATGCAATTTGATCAGTTAATTGATTTTTAGGATCTTTAAATTCAGCTTTATCCTTATGCCTTTAAAGATTACCCTCACATTGTATAAATTTCAACAGCACATAAAAAGGCAATCTGTTGCATATTTTAAAGACAATATTTTTCTTTCTTTCTTTTTTTTAAAGCATAGCATTGTTCAAGCTTTGTTGATCCAGAATCCAATCCACCTGGTATCACTTTGAGTTCAATTTAGACAAGTTTGACTAATCTCACTCTGCCTCAAAAACCTATAAATATTAAGCCGTGACTAAAAGCTATTTGTGATATTTCTGTCTCCTTGTCAACTCCCGGCTCCCTTCAGTTAATTCACACCAGCTCCTTCATCTACCAGGTGACTCCAAGACTTCAAACTACATGTAGTATTATTAACTTTAACAAACATAATATTTCTGCCCCCAAATATCATGATAAAAATAATGCAAAAGTTCACAATGACCCTACTATTTTTTATGATACAGATTTCATTCCCCTTCACAGAAAGGAAAGTTGGGAGAGTTGGATATCAGTGACTGTGTTCAGGGAAAAAATGCCAGAGGATGGACCTTTGCTGTCAAGATAGGACATGGGTAATTTTTCTTGGGTTTGCATATGGCAAAAAGAAGAACTTGACATCAGAAAAGTGAAAATGACATGCAAAAATCCAAAAGCCATTTAGCTTAGTGTTTCTGGTATGATAATACTTTTTTAACTTGAACTTTTGTTAAATATATTTTGTTACTATTATGTTATTACATTTTAACATCTCCTTGCTTTCTTTTTTTAAGATAGCACTAGGATGAGGTGTTATTACAGTGACTGGATACCTTCATGTTTTCTCGGCTCCCTCCCTAGCACAGTAAGTAAAGATAAACTTTGTATTTCTGTCGTGGACCTTCATGTTATTACTTTTACTAGAGTGCATTCTACATTTTTAAGTACACAGGTGACAGAACTGATGAATAGTTAAAAGCACAGCATGTATATTTGTATAGTTACCCAGGTTTTATAAGTGTGAAGCAATAGTCCAAACAGACACAGGTTTTTACCCTTTTCCCTAAAATTCTGAAATGTCACTGTGATATCAAGAAGTTCTCAGCATCATCAAGCCATATGTTGAGATATTCACTTGGCTTCTTGTTCATTCTGGTAGACACAAGCCACATCTCATTTCTTCAATAAAGTACTGCTCATTTATGCATTATCAAAACGTGAGACACAAAATACAGCCTATTGGTTGTGATATTTATAGTGATTTTTAAATGAAATTTGAAGAAGATCCAACTCTTAGAGTAGACTTTAAAAGCAAAGCTTTTCATCTTCTTGTTTTTCTTTTGGACGTGACTCTAGACTGTCGTAGAAAGCACCTCTTGGTCTGTTTTGTGCACTGGAGTTGTCTGGATCAGTAACCCCTGAAGAGCACCAATGCTTCTCAGATCATCAAAAGATAAGCATCAGTGCGGAGCATAGAGCATTCCTCTAGAATGAGGCTGGGCTCCACAGAAGGAATCTGATTGTAACAGGTCAGTAACACAGCATTTGATGCTGCTTGGCTGAAAAAGAAAAAGGAAAAAGAAAAATTGAATAAATAGAAATACCACCACCAAACTGCAAATTGATATTGATGGGTGGATGCTTATACCAAATATTTGTTTTCACGTATGTAAGCTTTTTTAACATATACTGAAAGAAACATAAAATATCCAATGTTTTACTTTAAGCTCTATATTTTTGTAACTGCCACAAGGTTTCACTTAATGTCATGAGATTTACTGAAAGTTTTGAGAGAACAAAAATGTTGGCAAGCCACAGATGTTTGTAGTTTTCAATTTGCAAACTTGAATAACTGCAACTGTTTATTTAACACATATATGATTTCAGTTAAGGATCATTTTATATATGTCTCCAATCAGTATCGCCTACAATTACAAGGAGGTCTGTGATTATTTTCCCCCATGGCATTCTTTGGGTTATGGAAGATAGGTAAGCTTGGTGTTTGTGTTACATATCTTCATGTTAAATTTTTCTACTATAATTTTCTCTACATTTTCATTCTTCTGCCTCATTAGTCCCTTACTGTCAGCCTTAGTTAATATCATTGCTTTAGGGGAATTGACCTAATTATCTAGTACACAGAACATATTGAATAGGTTAACATTTCAGGTACAGTTATAATAGACATTGGGATGAATGAAGCCCCTTTAAATTGTGTTAAAGAATACTTAAAACCAATCCTTACATATATTATCCTTGTGCAACTAGTTCAGAGATTGTTGAAAGATAAGAAGTAAATATTTTTATTTTGACCTAGAATCATCTTCAAAATTCAAACAAACCAATTAGAAGAAAATTCTGTAAAATAGAAACTAAAGGGAAAATGCCTATTACTGAATATTTTCACTAAGACTTTTGCAGAACTATTCATTTTTAATTAATTAAAAATGATGACTTCTTAACATAAATCAACTTAATTCAGTCTATTAATTAAATCTTGCACCTTAATCTTGCATATTTGGGTTGATTTAGTTCAGTCACTTTATCTGAATTCACTGGAAGCAATTGATTTAGATGAGGCAAGCCAACAGATATTTAATGACCCTTTGTTTAATGTGAGAATAGGGTTTTCTATTGCCTAGTCAGGGATAAATTAATTTCTTTTACATATAGTTTTGTTGAATTGATTCTTATTATAGAAAAGAAAATCCCACATATAGGTAACTTCGTGTGTGTGTGTGTGTTTGTAATTCTAATTTCAAACAGTGACCTTATGGATCAAAAATAGCTTTAGTACTGAAGTTTCAGAATTGTGAAATAACATGAATGAACAATAAAGAAAGAAACTTGAGACACTGAAAACGGAGAAACACAGAGATCAGGTGTTTGACAAAAGTCCATAGGAACTGGAGGTTTTGGATATCACTCGCTTACATTATATTCAGTTCAACAATCTTTTGTGTAACATGATACTGTAAGGAGCACAAAGGTGGCTGTCACCATCAACATATTTAAAATTTACCACTTGAGGATGATGTGAAAAGAGAGAGGCACTGGGAAGTAACAGCTCATCACTCTTTATTCAATGTGGATAAGGTGTACAGGAGCATTTTTTTATCTTCTATGATATAAAAATGTTAAGGGATTAGTATTTTATATTTAGAACTTGAAGTAGATTAGGATTTTGAGTTACTGGAATAAGTGGTTGCCTCCCTGGATGTCCCACTGCAATTGTTTTTGGAGTAAGGGCAGTAAAGATTGCAAATGACTCACATTGTGGCCAACAGTGAGCTTCTAGTCATGACTCCTGGCATATATTACATTTTCCTCTCTAAAATATTGCTTAAGTTTATTGAGACTTTGTTTTCTCTTTTACATGTCTGAAAATATAAAATACTTTTGTTTTACAACTGTATTTGGCGTGCAAATTGGATATTTCCTTTAGATTTAGTTAAAAAATAAATGAGCTGTAACTATGCATCAAAGCTTCTGGTAGATGTATTTTGAGATATACATAGAGAGGTTTGCAAATATTTTTAGGGCTGGCATTTAGTATTAACTAATTGACATGCTGTTTCCTGGGCATGACTATTTCTCCTGCTCAACAGTTATTGGTTGTCTGTAGCCCTTTGTGTAGGGTTGACACCTCATGGTCTTTCCTTTTTCAACTGACAAAATATTTTTGGCAAAATATTTTAAAGTGTAGATAATTTTGTTGTATTTTAGTGGCTAAGTTTGAAAAATATAATCAAACAGACCAATTAGGAGGAGAAGTATAAGTTCTGAGTTGTGATAGACTTCTGAGTGAATTCTAAGAGTTAAATATTAAAAATGATAATTGGTCCTGACTTCCTTGCCCATGATCGATCTCCTTCCTTCTGCTCCTCATTTGGACCTTGGGAGCTCAGTCCAGTGATCC
>LOEQ01002051.1:129461-140609 GCA_001685075.1 Bramus lutescens | reverse complement strand
CATACATATAACATTAAGAACAGCCACACTGTGCACTTAATAAATATGAATAATTAAAAAAGCATTTGTGTGATTTTCTTTAACCTTGAACCCATGTTAATAGAACACAGATTATAGAGTCTCTGAAATGTTATTTTATAGTAGAATCTGTACCACAATATAATAGTGTCTTGACCAGAATAGTCTGGACAAGTAAGCTTTTAGTAAATCAAAAGACTTTTATTTTAGCCTTGTGAAGCTTGTTTACACAAGAGTTTTTTCTGCATTTTATGCATATCAGGCAGTAGAAAGATTGTAATGTGTGATTTGCAGACAAATCTGGTTAAATATATTTGTGTACACACAGCTTGAGCATAATAATTACTAAGTATTAAATTCAACCACAGAACTACTTCTGAGCTTAGGTTTAAGAAGACTTTAAGAAATACAGAGACACTGTTATATAATATAAGGAAATTACAACTGCTTTTCAATAAATTATTTTTAATCAATGAAACCATATAATGTATGTACTTACTTTCTTCTTATTATTACTTTTTATTATCATTACTATCTTAGTATTATATACACTTTCCTCATGTCACTAGGACCAAATAAAATTGGCAATGAAAGATAATTAAAATACGAATTGTGTCTCGATCACAAGATTTTCTTTTGCTTTCTACCTTACCTTCTTGATCAAGAAGCCATATCTTTGTTTTGCTTTTTCTCAAGGAAAATGATATTAAGAACAAAATATGATCTCTATGTATATCTGTTAAAGTATATGTATATCTCTCTCACCTTTAGTGAGAATCATATGCTGTGTTTCTTAGATGGGAAAATAAAGAAAAAATAATGGAAAAGGAGGGAAAATGAAGTAATTTCTAAAGAAGAAAGTTGATTCTTAAAGTCTTTTCTGATTTTCTGGGAACACATGAATCAGCAAGGCAGAAAATACAGCGAGCTTGGTGCTTCTGTAACGTAGTCTACACTTGAGGTCATCTGTGAGTATCTGAGCTACAGTGTGTAACTGGAATAGAGCTTAATACTAAGTTCCAGAACTTACCATGAATGAAAAGGCCCTGGTTTGGCAATACTGACCTTATTTCCATGATTTGCTGGGATTTGAAACATTTCTCTTTTAAGGATCTTGTTTTCATGGGATATCGTCTGTGTTGTAAATGTGCTCTGAAGAATGGGAGCTTCTACTCTCTTTCAATATATGCACAGAGAGGTGCTAGGAGGCCATTGGGGGACCTTCAGGGCAGACCATTATTTGCTTTATTTTTATAAATTATTTATTGTTTATTTGTATATTAAAGCATTTTTTCTCAATTTACATACCAATCCCAGTTCCCACTCCCTCCCCTTCTGCTCTACCAACCTTCTCCCCATCCCATCCCCCATCCACTCTTCAGAGAGGGTATGGCTTCCCATTGTGGAGTCAACAATGTCTGGAATATCGTTTAGAGGCAGGACCAATGCCCTCCCTACTATATCTAGGCTGATCAAACTATCCCTCCATAGAAAATTGGCTCCAAAACATCAGTTCAAGCATTAGGGATAAATCTTAGACCCACGACCAGTGGCCTCACATAAGGCAACAGTGACACAAATGTCACCCACATTCAAAGGGCCAAATTTGGGCCTATGCAGGTTTCCCTGCTGTCAGTCTGAAGTCAGTAAGCTCCCAGTAGCTCAGGTCAGATGTTCCTGTGGGTTTCCCCCTCGTGGTCTTGACTCGTTTGCTCATATTATCACTCCTATCTCTCCTCGACTGGACTCTGTGAGCCCAGCCCAGGGCTTAGCTATGGATCTATGCATACGCTTCCATCAGTTGCTGGATGTAGGTGTTATTATGACAATTAAGATAGTCATCAAGCTGATTACAGGGAAAGGCCAGTTCAGGCATCCTTTCCACTATAGCTTTGGGTCTTAGCTGGGGTCATCCTTGTGGATTCCTGGAAATTTCGCTAGTGCCAGGTTTCTTGCTAACCCCATAAGGGCATCCTTAGTCAAGCTATCTCTTTCCTTGATTTCCCTTTCTTTCCTTCCCCCTTTTGAATTTAGAGTGGTTTCTAAGCTTTACACTGTGTAAAGTCACTCAAAATGTGTCTCTTAATTACAGAGAAACCACAAGGAAAGAAATATGAACTTGAATCTTAAGAGAGTACAGTTCTTCAGAACAACAGACAATGTTATTAACTGAACATGTCATACTAAAACAAAACTATAGTATAATTAAATTAAATAACCACATGAATTAACAAATCCAGTTCTTACAGATTCCACAAATAGTACACACACACACACACACACATACACACACACACACACACATATATATATATATAATTTACTTTATCAGTTAAACATACAAGTAGTAAAGGAGTTAATAATGAATATGATCCTTGCAGTTGCTTCTATCAATTGCTGATTGAAGGTTCTATGATGATAACTATGGTAGTCATAATCTGATTACAAGTTCAGAGCCAATTCAGGCACACTCTGCACTGCTGCTTAGGGTCTTAGCTGGGTAATCCCCTGGATTCCTGAGAATTTCCCTAGTGTCTGGTTTCTTGTTATCCCCATAATGGCTTCCTCAACCAAGAAATCCCTTCCCTTGCTCTCACTCTCTGTTTTTCTCCCATCTTGGCCATCCCGTTCCCTCATTTTTCTTCCCCACTTCCCTTCTCCTCTTCCCCACCCCTTCTGCTCTCCCTTCTCCCCCACCCCCTTTTTGAATTTTCCCAGATCTTGAGAAGGGATCCATGTATGTCTCTCTTAGGGTTTTTCTTGTTACCTAGCTTCACTAGGGATGTAGACTATAGTTAAGCCCCCAGAGTCAAGATGAAGAGAGGGTGGAGTGATAAAATGAGCAAAGGAATCAAGATCATGATGGTGATACCCACAGAAACAGCTGATCTGAGATAGTGGGCGCTCACTAACTCTGGACTGATAACTGGGTAATCTGGATGAGACCCAACTAGGCCCCCTGAGAGTGTGTGAGAGCTGTGTGACTGTGGCAGTCTGTGGGACCACTGGCAGTGGGATCAGTATTTATCTCCAGTGTTTTAACTGGCTTTTTTGAGACCATTCTCTTTGGAGGGATACCTTGCTTAGCCTAGATTTAGGGAGGAGGGCCTTGGTCCTGCCTCAAAGTGAGGTGCCAGACTTTGTTTACTTTCCATGGGAAGTCTTACCATCTCTGAGGAGTGGATACGGGTGGGAAAGATGAAAGGTGGGGGAGCCGGAGGAGAGGAGAGAGTCGGACCTGGGTTGGTATGTAAAATGAGAAAAGACTGCTTCAAATTTTAAAGAAAAACTATAAAAAAATAATGAACTGTATATGGCAGTTCTGTTGAACTTGTCCATATTGGGTTTCATGGTCTAAGTTGATGAGGACAACTTACCAGGTCTCTTCGTCTGATAATGTCATACAATATTTAAAATGTGTGCTTATAAAATTATGCATGTAAAACCGTATATTGGTTTTCTATCTATTTCATATGTACCTTAGCTATAACATAAAGATAAACATCCCTCATAGACTGTCAGAAAATCTGTAAAAACATTTTTTATGTTTTTTATTGAGAATTTCCACCTCCTTCACACCTCTCATTTTGCTCCCCCTCCCCCCATCCTCCTCCTCATCCCTCTCCAGTCCAAAGAGCAGTCAGTGTTCCCTGCACTGTGGGAAGTCCAAGGTCCTCCCCCTCCATCGAGGTCTAGGAAGGTGAGCATCCAAAAAGACTAGGCACCCACAAAGCCAGTACATGTAGTAGAATCAAAACCCAGTTACATTTAAGTGATATGACTGTAAAAAAATACTTTCACTAAAAAAATCTCTTATTATCAGAGAATTTCATACATTTATATGTTTTCATCAATTTACCTCAAAATTCTTCTGTTCCAATACTATGTGTGCTTCCTCCCACTTTGCCCTCTGAGTATCATGTGACTGTCTTTTAACTTACATAGTCCATCCACTTAATATTTGTTATATGGAATTAAAGTAAGACCTTCTGTTCAACCATGTGCCTTTCTGGGATCAGATCCCTGACACAAATTGACCCTTGTTTGCAGGGAGCCATCAATTGCCAATATCTCTTCAGTCACTGGTTGGGTTACATTTGCCCTTCCCCCTTTATTTGCTGGTATTTGGCTAATTTGGTCGTGCACAAGAATTCAGGATGTACTCACAGTGACTATTAATTCATGTGTGCAACAATCATGGATGCAAATACACTTTTGCTACTATATAAGAGCTTGCATCTTGTATCTCCTATAATCTTGACTGTAAAGTTTTCTTCATTAGTATAGATTCATATTAGCAGAATAATTATCTTAAAGTATTAATAATAGCACAATGCAATTTATAATACATGTTACCTTTAGGATAAGCATAGTAAATTTAAGCTAGAGGTTTGAAAAGGAACTAAACATGCAATGCCACTGAAGTATTGGTGTCTCTGTTTAACACTTGAGTAACAGCTCATTATATCTAATTGATAATCTCTATTGAATCATATTCTTACTCAAACAATATTAGATAATTTATTCAGTTTGCTCAATAAAATCTCATTTATGAAAGAGTAACACTAATGGTTATCATGTTGGGTGAGGAGAGACTGAGTTTTATTATAAAACATCTATTCAGCTATGAAATGCATATGTATTCATGTAATACAATTGATGCAGAAGATCTAGGTTAGACTTGACAAGTTTTGAGCTGGCAGTAGATATATCCTTTCCATCCATACTGACCACCCAGTAATCTGAAATCTGCAGGGCTGAGTGTGGGAGAAGTCTGTTATTCCTTGTTCACAGTACTGCTTTTCAAAAGTGTATTGCAAGATAAAAGCCAGAAACATAAAAAGGTGACCCTACTTATTTTTTTTAACATCATGCACAAGGAAACCAATGCCTTTATCTCAATAATTAAAGAGTAAAGTAGTTATGCGAGCTTGTTTAAATGCTTAGTGCCTGTATCTGGGTATTATGATTTAAATATGCTCCTGTACTGTGATGGTTTATTTTACCAGAATTCATCTAATTGAATCTGACATTTCACATTCCAATGTATGTAATGCATCAACTTAGAGTATCTGATTAATAAAATACATCTAGTATTTGCTGCATCTTCTATTAATTCCTTGAAAGGCACCAAAAAGAAATTATATACCTCCAAACCTTTCAACTTTGTGATTTTGTAATGTATACTTTAGAGGACAGCCGTTTCTCCAGCTTTCTTTTAAGTTTAACCTTAGTTACTGAACTATGCATATTGGTTGCAGCTCACATATCTATTAAGGAAAAGAATAATGGACTATAGATTAACCAAATGCATATGGAACATACACATTTTGCCAGTTATAAGTAACAAAGTGCAGGGCTCTGACTTTGAACTTGAAGATTTCAGGTACAATTGTACCCTAATTGGAGGATTGTGTTGCTCTTTTATTTCAAGCTTCAGGATTAATGAAAGATAATTATACCATAAAGCTGGAGACATTCTCTTTAATAGTTATCACCAGATCTTGAACATCCAATGTGTTTCCTAGGCAAGTCTATGCTTTTGTTGGTTTGGACTGCTTTAATTTACAGAATGTTAAAGTTCTTACCTGCTGCCCATATGTTTATTTTAACAGTAAAGCAAAATTTACTTTAAAATTCTGATTCTGTTCAAATCAGAACTAAGAAAGACTGTGTAAGATGATCTGGTAGAAAATTCAGAGGTGATGAGCTTCACCTGATGAAGTAATCAACTCTCAGCTGAAAGGAAATAAAAAAAACAGCTAGATGAAAGCAGTCATACATAAGGACTTGTAAGCAAAACAAAATACTAAAATTCTGCTCTATTACAGGCAGAGAGAGCAATGGCAAAGTATGTTGAATTGTTTCACTGATAGGATTATCAGAATATACCCTGGATTTCTAAACTAAATCTTTCTGGGAAGCTTTATTAATGTTGGTTGAATTAACAATGATAAAAACTTATTTGACCTAAGCAAGGACTAATACCTACTGAAAATGCTTTTTAGAAGGGTGACTGACTATTGTCCCTGTGTATGCCCTTGTCTGGAAAGTCCTTCATCATATCCCTTCTCTTTGTCATCCTGTAGCTCTGGGTCCTATTAAAATTCAGCTCTTTCTGCAAGTTTGTATTTTTTTTTACATTTATACCCATGTCTGATCTTCTATTGTGAGAATTTATTTTCTTATATTTATTGATTTTATTATTGTGTGTATAACTGTTTAGGTTGTATGCATGTTTGCCCACCGTGTGTGTACCTGGTGCCTGCATGATCACAAAGCATTTATTGCTCTGAACCTGGAGTATCAGACCACTGAGAGCCACCATAGGATTCTGGAAGCAAACCCAGGACCAGCACAAAGAGAACTATCTATCCAGCCAACTTGTGAGGTTTCAATACTATTATATTACTTGCAAGATGCCTAAAACTTACCAGATATTTATTAGCTACTTTATTATGAGAAATAAATATGTATCTCTCTTGAGATACAGAAAGGCCCCATTTTTCAGGAAGCTTCATGTGACTTCATTCAATTATTGTTGATGATTGTCAGATCCTTCTTTTAATTTCTCAATAGAAAAGAATCAATATCATTTCTGTGGTGTTCTAAAAATTCAGGATTTGAACCTAATAATGAGAAAATATTATACAAACCCATATTGGGGAACATTCTGCAAAACAAATAATCTGTATTTTTCAAAATGCCTAAGTCATAAAAGGTTAAAAATATAAATAAATAGGGGAATTGAAACACATACAGATTAAAGAAGACTGAAGGTGCATGACCACTAAATACACTGCACAGTTTGCCTCTGAGGCACACTTAAGGAAAAAAAAATCTTTCTTGTTTTTAAGTAGCCAGGAGATTTATAGATTCATTCTTCCACTTCCTCTCTACTTCCTCAGATAATCGCCGAATATGTGTGCCATGTCTTAAGTGCGGCTAGTATTTGTGACCTTACTGGTCTTTTATTCATATATTATGTTTTCTGACTTTGTGGGATCTTAGGGGTTTGCTCTCTCTCTCTCTCTCTCTCTCTCTCTCTCTCTCTCTCTCTCCATACGTGTGTGTGCAAGAGTTTCTCTGTGTATGTAGGATCTTTTCTTTTTTGGTGTTAATCTTTGTTGTTGTTTTCAATAAAAAAGTAATACATTGGATATTGTTTCACTAAAAACATTGACAGAAATGTTTGGAGAATGCTGAGGGAATTTAGGGAATGACAGAGAAAATGAAAGAATTGCAGATAGATAGCCTTAGTTTTTTTCAAAATGATTTATAAATAGAAACAAAGTTAGCAAAGCATGTGAATGAGTGTGAGCATTTGTGTGTGTGTGTGTGTGTGTGTGTGTGTGTGTGACTTAGTAAAACTGACCATGATAGTTAGGCGATTCTTAATTGTCATGGAACATTCAACTATGTTACTGGAAAAAGAAATTTCAGAAAGCAAGTGAAAGGAAAATGACTATTGAATTTGGAAAAATGGAATGTTAAAGCAAGCTATAAAATTTTGCTATGATTTGTGTTTTAGCTACTGATCCACCACTTTCATTGTCAGAAGAGCCTTATAACCTCGGAATATGTCAGAAAACAAAAAAGAATTTGGTATCTCTAATGAAATTGGAAAATATTTTCCAAAAGTGTTTCACAGCTTATTTCAAAGCAAAGTAGTGTTCCCCAGTTATCCTCGAAACATGTTCTTGTTGAAGAAAATCA
This sequence comes from Bramus lutescens, assembly GCA_001685075.1. Classification (NCBI taxonomy): domain Eukaryota; kingdom Metazoa; phylum Chordata; class Mammalia; order Rodentia; family Cricetidae; genus Bramus; species Bramus lutescens. Next base: position 132,875 of record LOEQ01002051.1, on the reverse strand, counting down.
GGAAGGTAATTAATTAATTAATTAATTAATTAATTAATAATTTCATCTTTTATTATACCATAGTGTATGAAAATTTTATCTAGTGATCGAGTGAAATTTTATATAAATGTGTGAGATCTACCACTAAGCAATACTTTTCATAGTTTTCTGTCCTTCCATCATATTTCTTCAGATATAATTATATCTTCTCTCTTACAGCTGTCTGTAGGACCTAAGATATTCCCAACACACGAAATTAAAATTGAAGCCTAAAGCCACCCTTTGAAACATGATCAAATAAATTGTGCGATTAATTGAGGCAAATAATCCATGCTCATCTGTTTAGCCATAGCTAGGTATTTTTAAGATAAAAAATTGCATTAGATAATAATTTAAGATTTCATATCTGAAAAAAGCATTGATATCTGTTTCCTGCTCAATAGAATTATTTGCCAAACCCTGCCATTATTCTTTCTCATTCACCAGAGCAAAGATGGGTTGCACCACTTTTTCTTCTATAACATTTCCATTATCCATATACATAGTCATTCTTGTAAACAAAATATTCTTCAATGATTAAAATAGTTTACATTCTCATTCTATGCTAGTAAATATTGAAGTTTAATTGTTTTATTAAAGATTTATTTAAGGAATAAAATGAGTTCCAGAGACACCAAATCCACACAAACCCATTGATAATATACAGCCTATTTGGGTACATTTATTTTTTTAATTATTTCATTTAACTTTTTGAAATTATACTATTATATAATTCTCTCCTTCCTTTTTCATTCTTCAAGTATTTTTATGCCAAAACTCTCTTTTCCAAATTCATAGCCTCTATTTCATTTATTGTTGATATATATATTTATATATATGTACATGTATATACATGTACATATTCATACATATGCACATGTGTGTCTGTATAGACATATATATCCCTAAACCCATAAGTGAAACCTGCCCAGTTTGTATAATGTTAGTTGTATGCACATTTTAGAGCTGTTAAACCTTATACCAGAGTCTTTAATCAGGTAATCAATAGAGGAAAATTTACGAAGCTATGCTTCTTTCATTAGACATTCCTGGATGAGTTTATCTCCCTTGCAAAGTTTTACAGTAGTAAAAAAGGCATAAGGAAGGGCACACTTCCTATTGTCTCTCTAAGCATTGTAACTGAGACAGCATGAATCTTACAAGCATGTGATGGAACTAGAGGAGCTAGAATTCCCCTTGATTTTCACTCATCAATTTTCTCTGACTTTTATCTGTAGTATCTTAAATTTTATCTGGATTAAAATATTCATGTTTTCAATGTTTTTATAACTAAATTTTCTCTAAATATTTTATTGATATAAGGTCTCCATGACACTATGATTAACGATTCACATATTGGAAAAATATACATAATTTTGATAATATATTTTTGTATGTAGAGCATCCTTTAATATTTTTCTTATTCAGACAGAATTACACCTCAAACTTTACTTGAAATTACAAAGTTTAGTTTAAATTATGAAGTTAAATTCCCATGAAAAGTTATAACTTTTGATTTATAGTTAATACTCTAACATTCATTAATTGCAATTTTTCTTAAAAATGTATTTACACAGTCAAAACAAAAAATTAGTAACATTCACAATTAGGTTTTAAACTATAACCCATGATTTAGCCATCGGTTTATGTCTAATGTCAGAAGCAATAATTATACTGTGATATTTGAATTAGATATGTACATATTAATTTATGTATTACAATGTACATATTCTTTTAATGAGATGACACAAATACTTGTATTATGCAGACTAGTGTTTCCCTCATATTAAAGCATATGCTTTTGAGAACTGTTTAGTTTCATTTCCATTATTTAATCAGGTGACTGGTTTCTTCATGATAAGATTATTGAATTCTTTGTAAATTCTAGACATGAACCCACTTTTAGATACAGTACTGATAAAAATTTCCCCACTCCGTTTGTTGGATCTTCACTAAAATGATGATGTCATTTCCTGAACAGAAGCATTTTAGCTTGATCCTTCCTCTGCTGTTAATTATTGATATGTGCTGTGCTACCAAGCCCCTTTGGAAAAAGCCCCTCTGCATCTGTATGGTGAAACATATTCCCTACTCTCTCACATAACATATTCAGAGAGCTGGTCTTAAGTTCAGGTTTTTGATCTGCTTGAAATTGGGCTTTTGCTGGTTGAGAGATAATGAAGATCCACATTCATTCCTTCACTTCAGGGTTCTCAGTCCATGGGTTACAACCCCTTTGAAGGTAACAAATCGATATTTAAATTATGTTTCATAACAGTAGTGAAGTTACAGCTATGAAGCAACAAAAAAACCTTATGGTTGGGGGTCAGCACAGCATGAGGAACCGTATGAAAGGGTTGAAGCACTAGGAAATTTGAGAATTACTTTTTTACATATGTCTATTCTGTTTGATGAGAAACATTCATTGAAGGTGCTGTCTTTTCTCCAGTGAGTATTGTTGGCTTCTTTGAAAGAAATAAACAAATAAACAAACAAAAACATGCTAATCACAACGGGTCTTTGATTCTATTCCAATGGTCAATGCATGTTTTTATTCCAGTGACATGATGGTTTTACTCCTATAGTTTTTGCAGTATAACTTGAAATAAAGGTAATTAATCCTTCTAACAATGTTTTTATTTTTCAGGTGGTTTTAGCTATTCTCATCATTTGCTTATCTATATAAATTTTATTTTCTTCAGTAGCTGTAAAGAATGGTACTGAATTGATTATATGAGTGCAAACTTGTTCAAACAATATGGAAATCATTGCAGGTGTTCCTCAAAAGAACAGGATATATCTACTATGTGATCCTAAGCCTATGCACTAGGAACTCGGCATACCACTACAGAAAAACTTGTTCATCCATGTTCTTTGTTCCTCTATTCACATGAATAAAACTCTAACTATCCATCAATTGATTAGAGAATAATAAAATCCTACACATAACACAATGGGATGTATTTCAGCTATAAATAAGATGAAATTATAAAATTCCATGTGAATTGATGGAGCTAGAAATTTTCATTGTGAACAAGGTACCCCAGAAGAAACACAACTTGTTCTTTTTTATAAATGGATTGGGTTTTGAATCTCTGGTTTAATGTGTTTTTAAATTAGAGTACCAAAGAAGTGGGTGTATCCAAGAAAAAGAAAGGATAGAATACAGGCAGAATGAAGGGGAAAGAGGCATAATAAGACCCAGAAGGTTAAATGTGATTGGGCTGGGAGGGAAGGCTGTGGGTTGAGTAGAGGGAGGCAAAGGTACACTAAAGATGTTTGAAATTAATGTATTCTAGATGATAACTAAAATACATAAACATACATATATAAAATAAGTATAGACTCCATCAGTCCCAGTCCAGCTGGCCTTGGTGAGCTCCCATTAGATCTGCA
>LOEQ01002051.1:115350-129041 GCA_001685075.1 Bramus lutescens | reverse complement strand
TTTCTTTGGGTTCACCTTCCTATTTAGCTTCTCTAGGATCATGAATTATAGGAGTCTATGATCAATCCGGACTCTGAACGTGGCTGACAAGGAGAGCTGACTGAGAAGCCAAGGAGAATGGAACCGAGTTTTAATTCTACTTCATGTACTGACTGTGTGGGAGCCTAGTGTGTTTGGATGCTCACAGTCCTAGACTTTGATGGAGGGGGGAGGTCCTTGGTCTTCCCACAGGGCTGGGAACCCTGACTGTTTCTTTGGACTGGAAATGGATGAGGAGGGGGGAAGCGGGGAGGGGGAGGGAATTAGGAGGGGGCAGGAAGTGGAAAATTTTAATAATAATAAATTAATAATAAAAAAAGAAAAAAATAAGTTTAACTGGAGTCACCTTGTAACAACTGGGTAATACCTCATCAGATACCACAGACTTTCAAGCATAAAAAAACAGCATCAGATATGGGTTCTCTATCATCCAACTCTTATATGAACATAAAAAAATTAAACTAATTACTCAGGCCAAAGAGAATGAGGTGTTGTTCTCAATTTATTAAAAAAATTAAACCTTTCAAAGTGAATATCTTATTTGTCAAAACTCTTCTACTAAGACCCACTAACAAACATAGAATAACTTATGATTATAGTAAATCAACTTAATGATAAATCAACTTAATCATGGTAGAGAAGCAAAATAGGATATTGTTATAAATAATTTTATTAATAAATATGTTAGTGGTCATAGCATAAAATTTTTAATGAGTGAGGTCAATGGCAAACAGAATAAAGGGTAGAGAGTAAAAATATAATGATTTTGTATGTGATTGAACTTATCAGCTTAAGGCTGGTTACTTTATCATTATTATATTTACTATCTTCATGATAATCCCAAATCAAGCACAGTAGATACAAATAAAAAAGGAAGTGAAATGGAATGAAGCAACATTGCATAAAAAATATGATACAACCCCGGTGGTGGTGGCACACACCTTTTTAACCTCAGCACTTTGGAACCAGAGGCAGAAGGATCACTGTGAGTTCAATGCCAGCCTGGTCGACAAGTGTTAGTTCCAGGGCAGACTGAAAACCTACACAGAGAAACCCTGTCTTAGGGGAAAAAAAAAACTGTATACACAGAGAAACCCTGTCTCAAGGAAAAAAAAAACTATATGTGTGTGTGTGTGTGTGAACGTGTAGATGGAATAAATCAAAATGTAATAAGAGGTAAAATAACTGCATGAAAGGCAGAAAAGTTGGAAGAATTTCCATGATTTCCCTGGAAATGGGTGCTAAAACATTATGAAATGAATGTACCTCAAGGATCCCAGTAGTGTGTAGGAATAACTGATATCAAGAAAGGGTAAATGAATATCTTCAATAGCCTAATTAAACACCTAAGAAAATTAAAATAAAATAAAATTAAAGAATAAGGACTAAGCCCACAGTCTAGAAAATTAGAATAAACAGCAAAGAGAAGATTAGAAATAAATAAAATGGATTTTAGATGAGGAATAGGGTGAAAAATTCAAAAATCAAGCAAGTTTTGGAATGATTATCTAAACTGACAAGATATATTTTTAAAGAATTTATAAAGTGAAAGCTATATGATAACTGACAGTATAAAATATAAGGAAGCAATATGAATAGTTAAATGCTCACAGATTTTCCTAGAAGAAATAGATAATTTTGACAAATATATCATACCAAGTCTGAATTGTTAGGAAAGAGAAAATCTGAACAGACATTTTTATCAAACATGGGTCTGAAGAATAAATTAATAAAGAAAAATTTAAGTCTAGATTGTCTCATTTAACACTATTGCTAAACACATGAAAATGAATGATTAACCAACCTCTTAATAATTTTTACTCAAATAAGAAGTACACATTGAAGAACTAAGTCATGAAACAAGCATCATTCGAATAGTATGCTGAAAATTCATGAAAAGACAAAATTCTGTTGAGTAAGATGCAAACTTTCTTCATAGCATGGTAGCTAATCAAATTTGATGGCACATTAAATGTCTCTGATGCCATATCCTCATTTATTCCAGTGCCACAAGGGACCATATCTTGCATTAGAATCAGGCATTCAACATGATAAAGGATAAAAAACAATAGTAAGATCTTGATCATCTCAAGAGGTGCACATGATGCACTTGGTCAGTTTCAATAATCTCCATGATGAAGCACACACCAGCATAGTTAGAGGAGTCAGTTATTTGAGTGCAATAAATGACTTGTTTGAGAATCTAAGAGATAATGCTGTATTTGGTATGAAAGAAAAAGAGAGAGATTCTGCTAAGTTAGAGAACAGAGCAAGGATATCCGCTTGGCACTTCTATTTAACACAGTTACTGGAAGTCCTGTCCAGACAAATAGGTAGAAAAAGAAATACACGTAATCCCAGTAAAATCAGGAAAACTCAGAGACAAATGATGCTTTCAGCCTTAATCAGTGAAGCCTCTCCTTCCAACAAATATTGGTGAATACAGAGACTCCTGGAAGCACAGAATGCTGAGAATAAATGATAGACGAGTGCTCAGTGCTAAGCAAGGCATTTATACCACCCAAGACTCAGATAACATAGCAGGAGAGGGGGCAGAAAGAACCTAAGATGGAAAAGAAGAACTGTGCAGTAACATTTTCTGGGCATGAAACAGTTATTACAAGCACAAATGTGCACCCCTTTGAGATGCTGGCACCATGTCTGGCTTAGAAAAGGCTTATCAATACTCAGGCATTGGTGGAGTAGGATCTTATGGACCCTACTCATCATTGATGAACTATTTCAATGGACATACTCAATTTGGGAAACCCTCAGTCTCCATTAGGTACCAATGAATAGTCCAATCCAATTGTCATACAAATAGCCATGGTTAAATTAAATGGTTCACAAAACTAAACCAAAAGTTATAAACCTGGAGAAAAAAAGTGGTAACGGTGTGGGGTTGGGAGAGGGGTGATGAAAGCAATGATGAGATTTTGAGGAAAGATTAATCAGAATGTATTATATGCATGTATTATATTGTTAAATAACGAAATATAATTTTGAAAAGTGTACATGAAATTAACACAGGTGAACTTATGTTCCTATGCACTCAGAAAAAGCAGTCAATGCAAGGAAGTGAGAATGAAAAGTGGAGAGAAGTTGTAAAAATTGAAAGGTGTATGAGCAACGGAAGGAAAATGGACACCCCACATTTCTCTAGTCACCTAACTATGGGCAGTAGCACCTATAGGCCAGCACTCCCTAAGTTGAAGCCTGTCCTTGCCACCTTTAATGGAGAAAGTAATAACAGTTTCATTTTCTTATCCTGATTTTCATTCCTTCTCTAGTTTGTATTTTAGCCACATACTAGCCATCTCTTAAATAGACTTGCTTGTTGTGACTACACTAGAATGCTTTGGGATAAGGTCATTTTAGACATTTCAACTTCCCTTATTGCTTTGCATGTTGATGTGATCATTATTTCTATGGAATTACAGCTTATATTTCTCTCACTATCTTCAGTTGAGGAAAACAGGTTTTAATGCCTTTAGTGTGTGCACTAATTGTACTTAAATTGAGACCAGCAGAACTGTCAGTATGTCTGGGGATGTCATCACACACTACTCTCAAATTCACAACTCATTGTTCCTTTTACTTCTACATTTTTATATACTTTTAATCTCATCAAGGAACACTGAAATATTGTCTCTTTTCAGAGACAGATATTTACATATTCTAAATAGTAAAGACAAGTACATAATAGGTTTCAGAAACAATTGAAAATATTAGCTTAAACAGGCCATTTCATGAGAAGTAACATTTTGCCATAAGTAGAATGGTTTAGGGATAACTTGCAACCCTCCCTTCTCAAATCACCAAACTCTTGTAGAACATTCCAAGTGTGTATCAATAGATATAAAAATAAAATAAAAATCCTGCAACTTTTGAGTCTCTGAAAAAGGAAAAGTAAACTAATTAGCTATAAAGTGTTCAGTGGGCATGTCATGGGATTCAAAATAAGAACTTTTAAATGTCTTTGTTTTATCAACCAAATGTTTTAGCCCATGTAAAGTCAATGACTTGTGCAAGCTTCATAGGGCAAAGACAAGTGAAGAGACAATGACAGTAATCTCAGCCTTCATATAGTTTTTTTTCCCTTCTCTAATACTATTATTTTGCTTGCCTGAGAAAATAGAAAAAGGTTATTGGTTTTTCCTCAAGGGCAGGAAAATAGAAAAAAAAAGAAAAAAGAAAACCAGTGAATGTATTCTGTTTCAATAATCCAAACAGATGAAATCTCTCTTGAGAGAAATTGATAGAAAAGTAGAAGACTCATTGCAGAGTCTGATTTTAAAAAATGATAAAATGAAAAGAGAATATACATTTGGAACTGTTATTTTGGTTAGGTTGGGATAACGGTAAGAAAGTCTATAGGGTTATACTGTATGAAACTTTGTATTGTGGACTTTGGAAATAAGCTATATTGGGTGCGTAGATGAGACAATAGAAATTTTGATAAGCATCACATTCATACTTTAATCTTCTTAAATGAAAAGAATTGCCATTGTTGGTTAATTGTAGAAAGAAACTTCTACCTGAAAAGAATCTGTTTGCTAGTTGTCTCTAAACATCATCACAAGACACTCAGCTCATTTTTAATAATTTAATGCTAAAGTCAAGATTTTCTACACTTGATAAAATATATAAAAGTTCCTAGTTATAAAACTTACTTCTAATGCCAAAGTATACTCTGTGTATGTGTGTGTTAAGATCAGAAAATGAACAACTTAACTAGCAGCATACATATAACAGCTTTCTAGTCACTTAAGTGGTGTGTCGTGAACCTCCAGTTTTGCTATTCTCCTGAATGAGGTTTCTAAAGATTGTGTTTTCATTTCCCCAAAGAAACCCATGTTGTCCTTAACCCACACACAACCTAAAATTATGTTCTTATTAGCACACTCTTGGTACATTCTGCTTACCATATGTCTTCAGGCAGTCTATATTGTCTCAATGCCATCAGGGCTGTCACATCTCAGTATCTCTCCTCTCCTCTCCTCTCATCTCCTTAAGTGACTACGAATTATCTTTTTAGGGCAATGAACTTAGAATATCACCGTGTGGACTGCCAAATGCTCAGCTTTGACACAGGCCTTTTTCTTATGCAAGGATTATGAATTTGAAAGTACCATTTATGACAAGTATAGATTAAATGTGCTCATAGCAAAGCCAAAATTAAGGATAAGTAGTAAAGCTCAAAATAAAATGTAAGAGACAAAACTGAGAAATTACTTTTGGGAAAATACCTTAAAATGTTTCGTGTGGTCAGAGTAAATTCTTAAATACTTCTCTACTTCTCATCAGCCTTTTTGTTCTTCAAAATTGAAGGTTCGATAACCTGCCCCAACTACCGACTCCCCCCAAAAAAAGTGAAACTGGAATTATCCATTTATACAATTCTTGTCTCAACCGAAAGTCTACAAGTCACTAAATATGACAACATAAATTAATTGAAGAATCATGGTCTCTGTGACTGAAACAACAAAAAACAAAGATATTGAATTAAATAGTCAGATCTACAATAAATAAGAACATATATTCCATGCCTTGTGCTCTCCTGAAGGCATTTTGTGTTGGACCAGTAGCACAGATATTAGAGGGAAGCCATTAATGTCTGAGCGGATGTTTATCCGAGCAGTTGTGGACTACCAAGAACATCCCTCAGTCCTTCCTCTCTCACCACCGCCCTTTCAAAGCACAAGTGACAACTCTTATCTCTCCCTCATTTGAATCACTTAGGGCAATGCATGTTTTGAACTTTTGCATATTTCTTAGCATTGCTTCATGTGAAGCTGCTCTCTCCACATTCCTAGCGTAGAGCAAGTCTCATTTCTATATCTCTGCATACCTGATACTGTATATCTTTGTTTAGAAGATATGGCTTCTATTAAATTTAATTACTTACCCCTGTGGCTTTAAATTGAGAGTGGCTGTAAAACAAAGACGGCATCTATTAAATTTAATTACTTTCCCCTGCGGCCTGTATAGGAAGGGTGGCTTCTATTAAAAACTGCACAGTATAGGTGTGCTTGCAGAACAAGGATGATTCCAAATGAAGATATACCATCAATTGTAATAATTAATCAGGGAGAGATGTTAGGTAAAGAAACAGTCACATGGTAATGCCGATTCTAAAATGTATTAAATACTCAGACTTCTGAGAAAATTGTCATAATTTACACTCTTATGCCTTTCCAAATAAAATTATAGGTTACATCTGTGTGGATGGTGTAGAATATATTAATGTTCTGTGAGGATGGAAAATATTTTGAAACAACAAAAGCAATCAGACAAAGAGTAGGGTTCTCTGGTGCTTTCAGCTGAATTTTGTCCCATTTGATAGTAGCTGAATAAAGAAAATGGTTTACAGATTTAGCTTTGTATATAGTTTGAAAGTAACAACTGAAAAATGATGTTCATAATCTGTATTGCAATGAAACCAATTATCTGTGCTGTGGTTATTCACATGGGAATTCTCCTAAAGGTTTAGTATTTCTTAAAAGAAATTAAAAACAGCTGTAAAAATACCATAAAACAAAAATAGCAGCTGCAAAAGAGATTAACATTCCTAAATTTCATTTGAAACTGATATGTTATTTTTTCAAAAGCAACGCATATTCTGATTTTTAAATTTATGAAATTTTACTTTAAAAAAATCAGGACTACTGAATATATGTTTTGTGTAGCAGGCTTTGATTTTAGCAGGAACTATACAAACTTCTCTCCTGTTAATGTGTTTTTATTATTATAACACCTTTTAAAGTGATCTTCAAATAGCAACTATCATTACAGAACAAAGTAAAATCATTTGAGATTTAACAATTACCGAGGAAACAATTTAAAGTCAGGCTCTCCCTCCCTCTCTGTCCCTCTCTCTCTCCCCGTCTCATATTATTTAAACATAACTGTCCTTAACAATGAATTGATATGTTCAAAGGCCTTTTAAAACTTCCACATAGTGTCTCCTTTCCAATCAAGCAAACAAACATAGATAAAGCCTGAAATTTTTGATATGTGCGCAGATGTAGTAAGACACATAGCAATTTATAAAGCAGACCTGGAGGTGCTGACAGTATGCAGCAGTTAGTATTGCTGTGCTGTGCAAACATATGGCAACAGCTTTCTCAGACTTGGGCCAGATGGAGGCCGCTAATCGATCCGGGCTGTTATACCGTATGTTATTTCTTCATTAAAAAAGGGGCCCCTCCTTTTCAATTTATAAATTAAATAAATTGCTGCATTTTTAAGTGCAAGCAGGAGTTATTTTGAAACATAGATACATGAAATTGAGGATTTCTTATTCTAAAGAGGGAGTGAAATGACTCAGGATGATGTATCTCTGAGGCCTGCTTTTATGTTCTTGAAGCCGTTATGCCATTTTCTTATTTGTTTGGGTTTAGATGTCAACTTCTCTTGAAAGAGGGTCATCTCCCATGACTCTTCCAAAAGGCTTCTTTTTGTAAAACCCATATTCATAGAGACAACTAAATAATGACACTAAATAATAATTCCAATATTTTTTATGCTCTGCAATGGTAAAAATCATTTCCCTCCTTGATTTTTTAACAAAATGTTTTCAACATCTTACACAATTTAAATGCAGTAGTTGTTTCAAGAAAATATTTTGTCATTATAGATATTTAAATAATGTTTGAATAAATTTTAACTTGAATAGGAAGAAATAAGAAGATAAAATATTTAAAGTATTTTTGAAGTCTTAAAAGAGAGCAGTCATAACACACAGAAAACATGCATTATTTAATTAAATGTGTTAGTATAGGAAAACCAGTTTCAACACACATGTACACACACATACATATAACTAAAAAATATGTATGGAGCTGAGAAAAAATACAGCCTCTGGAAGGTTTTACAACTATTGTTCTTTTGTTATAAATATTATTTGTAGCATGGATTTGGACTTTAAAGCAAACTTAGATGACATGCAGAACAAAGACCAAATGACAGAAATTGTTCTCTGGAGAAATACATAATGCCTTTACAGCTCTAGTTCTGCCTTAGACCAGTGTTCAGCGTATTCACAACTTACAGCAACTTGTGAAACCGGTAACTGTTGGAACAAAGTATAAACCAGATCAATTCTTTTTTAGCATGTTTACTTCTAACTGCTTTCTTTTGAAAGAAACCAGGAATATGACAATGTTGCATGCAGACTAAATAGGTTATGTTTTCATGAGCACTAATCTCATACAACTACTAGAGAGAAAAGTCGTATTTTTCCAATATAATGCTACAAGAGCAAATGACAGCCTTACCTGATGGCTGATATCTTTTAGAGTACAACTGTGACATATTTTATGCATCAGAAAGAATGATCAAAGATGTCTCAGGAGGCCCTCTGTCAGGGAATGTGGCCCCATAGCCCCTGTCTGCCTTTAAATCAGGCAATAATACACCTTTAAAATCTGTCAGGCAAGCTTTCAAGAGGGATGGTTATTTTGGATATATTTGGACATGATATGGGTTTCTTTTCAGTTATACAATTTTAGAAATTATATGGAAGTGTCATTCAATTGTAAAATAAAAATGACTAAAATAAACATGAGATTGTATATTTGTAAAGTGTGTTGCTAACATGCATTTCTGCTTGCTTTTATTACTTTTATGATAGAGTGTAGTTAAAAGAAAAATGCAGCACAGACACTAACCAAGCTGTTCACATTTGTTTCCCATTAAAACATACTAATAACATAACTTCAACATATTTTTCTTACATAGGAAATTGTATATTTTAGCTATTTTTTAATAAAGCTTAAAGGACAATTTGGATTTCAATACAAAAATAAATTGGAAAATTGTGCAATTACTCAATTAATTTAAACACAGCCACCAATCTTATATCTGGATATTTTCCAAAAAAGCTATTTTCTAAGTATCTTCAAAGCCTTGATCCTGAAGTCTTGTTGTTACTCAGACTTATCTGAGTAATTAAATCATCTCCATCTTGGAGTTTGTGTCTACAAATAGTCAAAGACCAAGCAATGTCCAATCTACTTAACTTTAAATTACCACCCTAGAATGCTTCACAAGGGAAGCAAATTCATAAACCAGCAACTAAGCAAAATCTTTTGTTGTCAATGATCTTTGTTAATAACACAAGGCCACATTTTACCGAACTCAGCAAAACCATCATCTATTTTCAGTNATATATATATATATCACAAGCTCTATGATAGTATGAAAGTTTGATTTTTGTTACTTACTTTCATGTATTTTTGTGTGGTGTTTATGCATATTAGTACCTGTGTCCAGATGTGTTCAGGTGTGCTCACACGTGGTAGTATGGGCTTGATGTTGCAACCCTTTTTCAAATGTTTTTCTTTTTTTTTCTGAGGTATGAGCTATCAAATATTCAAAGTTGGCCTATATGCCTAATCTGACTTTCAGCTTGCTCTGGAGCTTCTATATCTTTGCCTTCTGTAGCAGGAAATATAGTAGTACCATACTCATTGGTATTTCACTTGGGTATCCTACTCTGGTCCCATTGCTTATGTGATAAGCACTTCAATTGCTGTCATCTCCCAGACGTCATTTTTATTTTATCTTTCCCCTAGATATTGGATATATATTAGTCAAAATTACAGAGCATTGAAAGTTCCTATCTTTTGATTGCTTTTATAAATTTTGGTGTATTCATGCAATGAGTTCTTTGAGGGAATTAAAAAGGTAAATTTATATTAATCATAACGAAGAAGGCTGCAGAATTTATTGACAAGCAATACACAGGAGAATTCATTCAGCATACCATTTACAAATTGTTCAAAATGTACAAGTTAAGTCTTAGTATTGGCTTAGAATGTATACCTGTTTAACATAGGCTAAAGGAAACATGGGGATAGTGAACAATCAATTCAAATTATTGGCTCATACTGAAGGAAGATTATAAGATGGTAGGGAGAAGGTATTATTCATGGAGCTCTAATCATGTTTTAAGTTGAAAAATAAGCCACTATTTCATTGTTAAATCTTTTAAATATTTGCTGAAATCGTCAATGAAATTCATATCTTTATATACTCACATATGGAAAGACAGAAGTAACTCTGCAAAGTGGTACTCAGATTTCCACACAAATGCTATGGTAAGTTGGTTCACACACACACACGCACATACCAGACACATTCACCACACACATTCCACACACACCACAAGCACATACAGGAGAGAGAAGAAAGAATAAGTAGATATTATATATATAAATATATGTGTGTGTGTAATACAGTATAATTTGCAATGAATATGCACAAAAAATAAAACTAGAAGATGCTTAAGTTATTTTTAATTAGCATATTTTATTGTACATGTGAATGCTAATTATCCTGGTCTGATCAGTATATGTTTTATACCTGTGCTGCATAAATCTCACAGGTGATTTTTTCTAAAATTTTCATAAGTCATTCTTAAACATGTTTGCAAAATAACATGGTGCCTGGCAATAGATGTCAAATTCATTCAATATTGTCTTCATCTTTAAAATGTGAAGTTTAGATTGTCTTTATCTCCTAATATTGGGCATACCCAATTTCTAACCAATTTTTATTTTCATTTACCTTTAGCCATTATGTCTTTATTTGTGTTTCTTTTTCCTTTGACATGTAAATCGTGAAATGTACGTTGATTCGTTATTTAAAAATATCAACTGTGAAGTATCCCTACTTTCCTGAGAATTAGCTTACTGAGAAGTTGCTATTGTGTTTTGGGGTGGTCCAGAGGAATGTAACGCACAAAGAGGCCTGAAGGAAATGTTGCATTTCTGGAGTTGGAGCAGCCCAGCCCAAAGTGAGTGCTGGAAAGTGATCTTGGAATCTCTGAAAGAGCGCTAAGTGTTCTCAACTGTCAAAGTATCAGACTCAGCATATCAATATTTACAGTGTACCTGAAATGCTTTGAAAACTAATCGAAGTAATAGTTGCGTGCTGATCGTTGGAGGGAGCAGCCATAAAATGTCACCTCACACATGTGGAAAATATTACTTTTATATGTGACAGATGACAAATGTGATACCAACATGTAGCATCATTTTCCTGGTCTTTAAAATTATAATGCAATGGAAATGGCTAAAAATAATCATGAAATTCCTTTGTTCAAGAAGCAAGTTTTTAAAAGTGTAATTTTCCATTATTTCATATCTGATTGGTTTAAAGAAAATCCTGAAGAACATCATTTCAGAATAGTTAGCTTTTAATGAACAAATTTCAAGATACAACTATTTTATGTGGAAAAAGCAAAAGAGGACGGAATACTTCTATGGCCTTCTTCATTAGCCCATAAGTATAAGTTTTGATATTTATTGTTTAAGTTTATGGATGTGCAGTTTCAACATTGACAGATGGAAATTTGATAAAAGTCTGGGTTTCATGTAGTCTTTGTACCAAGAGTAACACATTTGTCTCATCAACACATTAAAATCTTATAGTCTATGCATTTTCTTACATATCACAAAGTACTTTCTAACTCAATTTATTTATTTATATAATTTATTTGGGTGAAAGTTCTATCCAGAATATATGTCTGTGTCCTGCTTGCATGGTACTTAAGGAGACCAGAAAAGAGCAAAAGAGCGGCAGTTCTCTTGTGATTGGAATTACACATTGTTGTAAAATGCTTGGAATTAAATGTGAGGACCTTGAAGGAAGAAACAGTTCTCTTATCACCTGAGCCATCTTTTCAGCCCGCTAGATCACAGAATATTTTAATATAGGTTATCTCAAGTCTTTCATTCACCAGCCTGCAAAATAGAAGATTTTATTTTAGTTTCACAGTATGATGATGAAATTGACTAAGTGAGTCACTTCCTAAAAAAAGTCTGAAAAAGTGGGCAGCTGGGAAATAGAAACCACTTAAATTTCCAATATAACAACTTTGCACTGTCTAGCCTCTTATAGGATTGTCTCAATAGCTTTGAAAAGCAATAATTCTGTTTCTGAGAGGTAAGTGGATGTCAGCCCATGCCTTAATGAGACTGATTTGTAATAAAATGATGTAAGATACTTTGCAGTGAGTTTAATTTAATAATTTTTTTGCTGTTGTTGTTGTTATAAAGCCATTGATCTACTCCTGTAGTTGGTTCATGATCTTCTTAGGGTGTGGACCAGGTATGCTGGTAAAAGCCAAGGATAAAAACATAATAGATTTAATAAGTATTTGTGAATTAAAATATTCTAGATATTTGTGACATGTGCATACATGTGTGTTTTGTTGCATGCATATGCTTTATGCATGTTTGTTTGTATGTATATGTGTGCACTTTCCCTTGCTCACATAAATGTATGTATAGGCCAGAGGTTTGCTTACATTGGATTATTCCTCAATGTGGCTGTATTCTATCTTCTGTAAGACACGGTCTCTCATAGACACTGGACCCGATCGTTTATGTTAGACTGGC
The DNA here is from genome assembly GCA_001685075.1 of Bramus lutescens. Lineage (NCBI taxonomy): Eukaryota > Metazoa > Chordata > Mammalia > Rodentia > Cricetidae > Bramus > Bramus lutescens. The sequence continues at coordinate 116,595 of LOEQ01002051.1, read as the reverse complement.
TGATGAGGAAGCCTGTAGGATACTTCTCTCAGTATCCTGGCCTTTATGAGTGTGAGTGTATTTCTCAGTACCTGCCTTCATGTTCTTCCTAAGATTTGAACTCAGATCCTCTTGCTTGTTGGATAAATACTTTAATAACTTACTTATATTTGCAGTCCTTTGGTTTATGTTTTTAAAGTGTTCCTTATCCAAACCCTGCTATGATGTGAAAAGGTGTTCTCCCTTTAATAGCTGACATTCTTGCGGCATTGGTTTGAAACTGAAGCAGTCCTGTTTTTAAATACTTTTCTTTCATTTGAAGAAGTACAAGCACAGAGAGGACACACAATTATAAAAAACCGCTTTGCAAAGTCTTGAAATATAAACCATAGCTAATAAATATGATTTCAGACGCTTAATGCCTTTGGAGCATTTAGCTGTATTATACTCTGTAAAAGTTCCACAATGAACATTTCTAGATATAACAAGCACCTGGTATAGCATATAAACTCTAAAAATTACAAAAAATGTTTTTCTCTTCTACATATTTTTGGTTTTAAATAATCTAGTTATAAATTATAATACTCTTGTATTAGAATATCTTAAAGCTCTAATGAAAAGAAAACAATGAAGAAATAGAGTAAACTAGAAAAATTAAAATATATTGTAGATTAAAAAGCATTACATGTTTGCTATAAGTGTCATTTTAAGTAGTGTGAATGTTTAAAGTTAGCAATTCTAGCCAAATAAAAATATTTTTTCCGGACAGAGAAACAGGGAAGCTAAGTGCAGAACTTCACCTCTCCTTTAGCTCTTCCAAAACCAATCCACAATTTTTTTTAATTTTTATTGAAAATATATTCGTCTCTCAAGAAATGCATTTCATCCACGATTTCTCCTCCCTCCACTCCTCGTAGCTACTCACCCACCAGATCCACTTCCCATCTGTTTCTGTTAGAAAAAAGAGCAGGCTTCCAAAAGCAAAACAGGACAGAACAAAATACAATGGGACAAGGTAAAAGACCTCATATCAAGGTTGGGCAAGACTACTTAAGAAGAGAAAAAAATGTCTCAAGCCCTGTGCTTGTCACTTCAGTCTCTGTGAGCCTGTGAGCACTGCTTAATTGACTCAGAGGGCCACATTTTTCTGGTGTCCCCTGTTGCAGGAGCTCCTTCCGCTCCTTCAGCCAATAGCTGCTGAAATACCAGCCTATTGGGGCGTGGTCTCTCTCTCTCTTTAAAAAAGCAGCAACTGCCCTCTGCTTG
>LOEQ01002051.1:55268-85315 GCA_001685075.1 Bramus lutescens | reverse complement strand
GCCGTGCGGGAGCCGGGTGGGACGAAAAGCAGGCCCGCTCCCCTCATCACTACATTTCTCTAATTTAGCCAAAATAATTGTTACATGTTTGTATGACTTTATATTTTATATTTTAATTTCCCAAAGCAATAAAAATCTGTATCTTCAGACATCAAATGTATTATTATACTTGTATGAAATTTTGTTCTGTTTGAGGAAATAAACTTTGACCTGAGTATTTTTCTTCTTTTTCAATTTAACTTTTTTAAAAATTGAGGATAGACTTTTTATACAATATAGTTTTTGTCTTATAATTTTTGTCAGAGCATTTTTTTAAACATTACAGCTTATTTTCATTCTTATGGCTTTTGGTTTTGTGGGTTTTTTTATGGGATTCATCTGTGTGTGTGTGTGTGTGTGTGTGAGGTGGTGTGTGCCACTGTGGGATAATGCTTTTGTACACTGTAAAAAATTTGTCACTTTTATTAGATTAATAAAACACTGGTTGGCCAGTAGCTAGGCAGGAAGTATAGGTGGGGAAACCAGACTAACAGAATTCTGGGAATAAGAAATGCAGAAAGTCAATTACCAGCTAGATGCAGAGGAAGCAAGATGAAAATTCCTCACTAATAAAAGATACCAAGACATGTGACTAAACATAAACAAGAATTATGGGATAATTTAAATAGTAAGAGTTAGTTAAAAATAAGCCTAAGCTAAAATGGCTAAACAGTTTATAATTAATGTAGGTCTCTGTGTGTTTCTTTGGGACTGAATGGGCAATAAGGCCACTATCAGTGATAGGTGGGAAGATGGAGACATCGGTCAACTTACTCAACACTAGGCCCTGCATGCTCTAACCCCAATGTACCAGGAATTATGTGTACTGACATGAAGCTTTTATGATTAAATATTAGCCTTGATATATAGAAGGAAATTTATGTCAGGTAGTGTAAATAATTTCAATTTTATGCCTAGGGAGATTATAGGTCCTAGGAGAAACCATAAATGGTTATGTTCCCAAACTGCCAACTAAATATTATTCCTTTTTTACACATTTTTTAAATTTTACATGCCAATACTAGTTCCCTCTTCCTCACCTCCCCTTGCTCCCCTCAACTTCTCCCTACCTCACTCCCCATGCATTCCTCAGAGAGGGTGTGGACTCCCATGGAGAACCAACAAAATCTGTCCCATCACTTGAGGCAGGACCAAGGCCCTTCTCACTGTATCTAGGCTGAACTAGGTATCACTCCAAGGGAATGAACTCCAAAAAGCCAGTTCATGCACTGGGATAAATACAGGTTCCATGGTCAGTAGCCCCAAAAACTGCCAAAACCACACAATTGCCACCCACATTCAGAGGGCCTAATTTGGTACTGTGAAGGTTTCCCAGCAGCCAGTCCAGAGTCAGGGAACTCCCACTAGCTTCCTTATTTATTGATATGCATTATTCTTAACTTTGCTACAAGAATTTTATTTTGAGAGTGGGAAATGCTTAATACAAAGACTCAATTTATTAAAGTGTTGAAATTAAGCTCAGTGAGTGCTTATCTACATATAAGACAGCCATTTCAGTTCTTTTCCCCCAATTCCTAGCGGACATTATTGAAAAGAGATAGAATAGAGTGTAAGCATGTAAGAATGAAGATGTGTGCTATGAAAGGCTGTCTTCTGGGCATGAGAGGACCCTTGTTCTCATTACAAACAGCTATGATTCTGTGAAATAGACGCACATAAGATTAATACAGCCAATATTCCAGTATTGACGGAAAAGAGACTCATGAATACCCTGAGGAATTATAGGTAGTTGCTAGCTACTGAGTGAGGAATAGTAAATTTTTTGAGGATAGGAGATGTGAATAATAGAATGTTGTCTAATATTCAAGCCAAGGTCTACTAACTTGTGCATACATTCTCATAAAGCAACACTAATAGAACATAATGTCCAATTAAAAAAGAAGAATGATATGAAATCAGGATGGTGGGTGTTAGTAAAACTTTATTTCAGGAAGCTTGAGACAAGAATATGAGGTATGCATTATTAGAAAGCATTGTTACATGTAAAAATAAATAAATTCCATAAAAGTTCACATTCATTGAAACATTTAGACACTGTAGATTGGGTTGACCAATTTAGGGTGAATTGCTTTGCTCTTCCTTCTTTATTTTATTCTTTTGTTTATAATATGACTACATTTCCTGATTCTCTTTTCTCCTTCCAAACCCACTTATTTACTCCTAGTTGATCTTTCTCAAATTCATAAATCTTTTTTCATTATTTGTTGTTATACACACAGATATGCATACACATACAAATTTCTTAAATACATGGACATAAAATGCTTAGACTATATAATACTATTTCTATGCATATTTTCAGGGATGGTCATTTGATATTGAATAACCAACAAGTGTGCTCTTCATTTTATTTTGGAGGAAAACCTACAACCTCTACTTTACAATACCAGAATAATCCCCAAATACATTCTATATCATTGTGGAATCAGGGAGAGGGGGATTGTAAGAAGTAAGATGCATCAGATTTAATATGAGATTGTTTCTCCTAGTAATGACAAAAGCTACACCCATAAATCTCACAACATGACTGCCAAATATGAGGTGAAAAAAGACAACAACAATACACATGCTAGCATGGACAAAGAAAGCGAAGGAAACCTTGACCTTTTGCAAAGATCTGCATGCAATTAAAAAATGTTGGGTGTAAGAGAAAAGAGGACACAAATTGTTTAGCTTTCTTATGGTATTATATGGTTTTAAAGGTTTGTTGTTATTATTGCTGCTATCTCAAAAGAATTTATGTGGAAAAGAAAAAAAAATTATGTAATGTAAGAAGTCCATAAAGTACTTAATTGTAAATATAAAGTAAGGTGAGTAATTTCCATTTCCCTGGATTATAACCAGTAAAGCCAAAATGTATGTTAATTTTGTTGATTTATATTTATCTTAGACATAATATACATTTAGAGCATCAAGGTATTTTATTTACTTGTTGATTTTTTACAGAATTAATAAACTCCAAAAAGATATATTTGCTATAAATTAGATGGTATCATAGATTTTAAATCTATATGCATATATTTAATGTTATATGTAACACAGTGGGGGCCTGCTTGTTTGGGTTTTCTGTCCCGCCTGGTACCCCACAGCTGGCAAGCCCCAAAGAAAATCACACAGAGATCTCTATAAATTTTAAAGCTGATCAGCCCATTAGCTCAGGCTACATATTAGCTCTTGTAGCTTATATTAACCCATTGTTTTTATCTATGCTAGCCATGTGGCTCAATACCTTTTGCAGTGGGGCAGCTTAGATCTTGCTTCTTCGGAGTCTGGGCATGAGTGGGAGGAATCAACTTCCTCCTTCCAAGAATTCTCCTGTTCTCATTGCATCATTTTTACTTCCTGTCTGGTTCTCCTGCCTATATTTCCTGCATGGCCAATCAGTATTTATTTAAAACATGATTGACAGAATACAGTCAATTCTCCAGCACCAGTTATAAAGTAGTCTATCATTAAGTAAGACACTGTGACTTTAAAAATAATTGAATGTCCAACCAACCCTTAATTTTTTTCAGTTTATGCTATAGTTATATCATTTTGCCTCCTCTTTCCTTTGTCTATGTCTCTCATACACTCCTCTCTCTTTTCAAAATTGATGGTCTTTTTTTAATTAATTGAAATTCTTATTTGATTAGGAATATTTCATTTCCTTAAGATGATTTACATGCTGTAATTTCTTAATTCATCACATTTAGATTATCCACAGTTATATTATTCTTTTTAATCCCTAATATTTTATATATTCAGATTTATTATAAAGTTGTTATACATTTGATGTAGTTTTTGAAGTCTGAGGGTCATTTTAATAGAGTTTAAAAGAAAAACTCCATGTGCAGTAAAACTGTAAATCTCCGTGGCTGCTGGGAAGGAGAATGGAGGCAGGGCAGAAAGTAAGCTACATCTGTCGGCAGGCATGGGGGCCAGACAGATGGTAGACAAGAGAAATGTGTTGCAAAGGGGAACTTGCAGACAAGTAAGGAAACCGAACATGTTGGGGAAAGCATGCTTAGAAAAGAAATGAAAAAGATCAGCTAAACTTCTTTGAATAATTTAGAAAGGCTGTGAGACTCAGGAAGTTGACCTGCAGGAGAGTAATCTCCTGAGCTAGGAGCCAGATTTTGGTAGGGAAAAAAAAGATATCATCTCATTATAGGACTCTGTTTCACCTATTTTGTTAGCTTGACTTGAGGTGAAATCAGGTAGCACTATGGTTATGCAAAGGAAATTTCCTATTGTAAGGTTAGCCCTCCACCAGTTCGGAAAGTCTATTGTCAATACAGGGAGGAATTATCCTTGCCTGAGAGTTTACTGATACTCTCCTTCCTCATCTGCTTATCCCCCACCCTGTTTCCACTAGAGACGTGACTCTAAACTTATCTAGGAATCTGGAGATTGTATCAAAGACACTGAACACTTCAGCAAACTTGGGCCACTGAAAACATGGTGCTGCCAAGTATCCCAAGGGGATTTCTGTCTTTTAGACACAAAAGAAATTGGTTGATTCTCTTTGGGGTCTTTTACCATTATCTGCCTAGCCATATATATATATATTTCCAAAGGTGTATTATTGGTTTTACTTGTATACATACAAAATGCTGGGAAGGATAGAACCCTTGAGTAGTAAGCAGAAAGAGTTGTGCGGGAAAAGTAATAACAAGAGTTATCAGCATAATGAGTGCTGGGGAAAATAGAGAAGTCCGAATGGGAGGTATTTTATAAAATGTCTAAATCAAAGTCCATTCCAGTCTCTTGATGGACGCAGGAGAATGTCTCTCCTTTGAATGGCTACTAATATTTTTTTCTTGTCAATGTCTGATTTTTACCCTTTGATATTTGTTTTGTGTCTTCATAGCTTTAGCTTGGTCTATATTCTCTCTCCTTTGCTCTCTCTCTCTCTCTCTCTCTCTCTCTCTCTCTCTCATTATCTTATGTAATGATTAGTTATAATGTTTGCATCTAAGTAAAGGAGGCCAAAAAGGTCACTTTCCTAAGGAGTAGGGAACAGAAGAACACAAAGTTGAATTTGTCCAGAAAAAAATTGAATTCTAAATTCTAGCAAAGATTTTCAGGTTGAAGAAGGATCTGAGACATAATCAAATTTCTCATGTGATCAGAAAGCTGGCAATAAGAAGACATTAACGTTTCATGCTTTTCCTTTCCTTATTTGATTTATTTTCTTCCCTTTCCATTATTTTCATGGTGGGTTTTTTTTTTTTTGTGTGTGTGTGTGTTCAATCTCTGCATATGTGTGTATACATGTATGTGGATATATGTGGCACTGGATTCATGTCTGAAGACACAGAGGTGTTTATAAACACATGTTTTTTTTTTCCCTCTTGTCTTTTGAATTCAGGTCTCTCAATTAAAACTTGTGCTCACAGGCAGTAACATTGCTTTGCTCCATCAGTTCTAGGAATCTCTTGTTTCTGCCCTCTACTCAGTGCTGGGATTACAGATGAACACACCTGCTTTTATTCACAATTGTGCAGCAAACACTTTTTTATTGTTTTTATTTAGCTGTACATTTTCTCTTCTCCCCTCCCTCCTTCCTTGTCCATCTCTCATTAATTTACAGCATCACCTCCCCATCTCTGTAAACCTTTATATCTAACAAAATTTACTCTTTGCATGGTTTACACAACAATGAACTTGTAATGATTATATAGATTTTTTGTAAGGATTTTATTCTTGCTTTTCATGTAGACAATAATATCAATTAATGCCTTTTCAATTCATTATAATTATTTCATATGCAATAGCTTATTTAACCTATCAAAACAAATATCCACTCACTTATTCACAGAGACTAATGATAAATTATGTAAGTTTACTTCTTTATGTTTTCCTGAAAGATAATATCTGTATGATTCATGTGCAAAAACTTAAAAATAATTGCTATCTATGAACTGGAAATGTATTATGTTTATCTGAGAAAATTTTATGATCAGGCAGAATGCATGTTTAATGCTACAATAATGTCTTAGACACGAATTTATCTTTAGATTTGTTCCACACATTGCTAGCATAGGAAAGTTTAATTTCTATGAAAATGTTAAAGGAATAACAAACACTGACATTCATGACATAGATGGAGAAATTCTGTCAGTGCCACTGTTTCTGTATCACAAAAGCAGATGAGGTGGTAATTATTCTGGAGCAGAAGCTCACCTCTGGCCAGCCTGTGCATTCATGCAGGAAGAGGCGTTTGAAGCCATTTCAGACTGAATCACCCTGAGAGAGGCTTTGAATCAACTAGGCCTCTAGATGCCACTTTTTTCTTTCATTTTACTTTTGGAACTTTATCTGTGAATATTAATTCATCTGTGAATATTCCAATATCCTCTTGGGCTATCATTTGTCCTTTTTTAAGCAAGAAAAATAAAGATTGTTCTTGTTAGTTCAACTGGCTAATATATATATATAAAATCTCTGTGAAGTTTGTCTTGGTGTGAGCATTCTTTGAGATCTAAGATTTCTAGTAGGTACACCAGGCTTTAATCCCAGTCAATAATAACAATCTCTCAATCTCTGTATCTTAGAATTCCCCCTTCACATTGTTAAACTTCCCCTTTTAATTACAAGAAAATATTTTATTATTGCTCATCTAAATCAGTTTTATTTATTTATTCTGTTTCCATATGAGGAGTGTAGATCCTCAAGTAGTTGCACATATGAAAGAGAAAGGGCAACTTGCAGTAAGTCAGGCCTACCCTTCTACCTTGTGAGTTCTAGGGACTAACTTAGGTTATCATGCTCAGTGGCACAAACCTCTATCCCTGATCCATTCTTTAGTCTAGAGAAAATATTTTAATGACATTTTTCTGTGTTTTTATTTGGATGATTAAAAGATTGGTTGCACATAAGTCGTTGTTAATGCTGCATAAGACAGACAGTGCTCCAAAAAATTCAATTATTGCTATGAATAGTCTCATTTTTTCCCCAGAAGAACTAAAGAAACAAATACTGATTCATTGGTCAAAATTCATTCATAGGTAATTTTAAGTTCACAGATTTGATTCTGCTGAGCATACATTACAAAGCAACCTCTGTCTTTAAATCCAAATGGTAATATTGGGGTGAGAACCATAAGGAAGGAGGTGTATCAAGAAGTTGGGTTATCTTACAGCAATGGTTTGATTTAAAAGAGGAGCTTCCACGGAGAGGATTTTTATCAGAAATTTTCAAGTTTGTCTTGGTTGTTTAGAGATGAGAATCAAGCAAGTCATGATTTAGAAAAAAGGAACAGCAAATCATTTGAAGTGATCATATTGTAGTAAGATGAGCCAAGAAAACATTAATTAATTTAGAAATTACAAAGTTCACTGCAACCTTAGCAATGATGTCTTCAAACAATGAGGGCAAATGCACATTGAACAGAGTGTGCTATCAATGACAGATGAGTAAAAACAAACTAGATGCATGCTGCTATCTTTTTCTCCCACTGTCTGATAATAAAATCTGTGCCATTAGCTAGGCAGAGAGGTTGTTTTTGAGGATGTTTTCAAGAGAATCCATATGGACCTTCTTCTCTGAAATGCATGCCGGTTGTGGACAAGTGACACTGTGGGAAGTTGATAATTTAAGGAGGAAAATAATAAGGAGGAATAAGACAGGGATATGCCAAATGTGCCCCCAATTCTGAAGATAAGAATCAAAGAAAGGCCAGGTAGTGGTGGCTCATGAGTTAATCATAGCACTCGGGAGACAGAGGCAGGCAGATCTCTATGATTTCAAGGCCAGCCTGGTCTGCATAGTGAGTTCCCGAAAGCAGGACTGTTTCACAGAGAAACCCTGTCTTGGGAAAAAATAGAAAGAGCTGATAGCTCAAATCTTGGTGTAATCTTGCCATAGTCCCTTATTCATTTTGTAATTAAATGGTATCATATTAGTACAATTTCAATATATATTTGCAAAAGTTATTTGTTGCAAAAATAAATTTATTATTTAAATCAATATCACTATTTACCCTTCTGTTGTACTTCTTATAATTCATGGAATTTGAGAAAATTTGTTGAAATATTTAGTAACATAAAAAATGAGGAAAAGAGTGTGTGTTTAAAATCGCTTTTTCTTCCATTGTTTGAGGATAGAAACTGAATTTCAATTTTACAGGTTCACAGAGATTCTAGGACGATGCCAATAAAAATGAAGAAATACCAGTAATAGTAATAACAACCACAAAAAGAAAAACTAGTACTCACAGTATTTCATATATGAACTTTGCTGTAATCACAGTAAATTGTACATTGTAATAAACCCCAATAGTGAGCACCAAGTTATTATTTGGGAAAATAGGCATTATTTTAAAACTGTCAACTCCTTGTTAATAGCAATTTCCTAAGAAATGGGTTCAAACAGACAGGACCATATGGTCCTACTATGAAGTCTTATAACATATCATGTAATATTTCTTTTCAGTTTTTCTAGGGGCTTCATCCTGTGAGAAGGAGAGTCAATTGCAATGTAATCAGTAGACCTTTTTTGCCTTCCTTACACTAGTCTTTACAGGAAATGAATGTCAAGTCTTCACTTATTCTTTCTTCAGGTAGTCTGGTATAGGACAAAGGATGCAATGATTCAGGTGAGGATGAGTCAAAGGAGGGGGTGCTGCCTCTCAGGTCTTCAGGTGGCCTTTCATGACCTTTGTTTTCTTAACATGAACAAGGGTCTTGTTTAACAAGATTTGAAGGTGGAGGTTCTGAGCACTTCTGGTCCTGAGCTTGGATGTACTGTAGATGACTCCTATTTGTTTTGGTTTGCTCTTTACTTTCTCTGTTTGACTTCGGTCCTCACCATGGTGAGCAGATTCAATAAGTTAAGTACTTGAAAGTATTTGGCACCACTGAATCAATAACTGGAATTTTCTATGTCACAGGAAATGGAAGGGTAACAGAGGCTTCTGGTCAGGGCATCTCCTCAACTACTTCTGTTCCTTGACAATGTCTCTCTACACAGTGAGGTGTTTGCATTATGTTATTCTAGATTTTATCAAGGATTTTTCTACTTTAAATAACTTTGCTACCAATCTTTCCAGGTTACATTTAGTATGGAAAATAATACTTTAAATTTACTGGCTTTAAGTTTGAACATTTCCCAGCATATACTTTGTTTTTACTTGTCACATCTTGGTTGTTCAAACTTCTCTCACTCTCACCTACTCATATTTAGCAATGTAATGACTTTGGTCTAAGGGAAATAATTTGCTTCAAAACAGGATATGCAAGTAAAACCACATGCATAAAATTCATCTAGTATTCCTCTGCTACAGACATTATCCTCAATTCTGGGTTTGTCAGCAAGCTATTAATAAGATTGTGAAAGAATATACTGAAATGTCTTTTGAGAGTTATTTTAAGTGGCAGAGACTGTAAAATTATGCAATCCAAGTATACTTTATGGAAAGATGAAATTATCTAAATAAAAGAATCATTCAGGTTAAGGCACTCTGCTTTAACAGCATACAAATATGCTCTTAAAATATTAGTTTCATCATAGTATAAGAACATGTAATGATATTATTTATTTAATATCTTGTACTTAACAAAATTATGCAATAAAGTATATACTCTTTATCATGAAGATATAAAAATTACTTCTCTTATAAATAGTTTAAAATACATTCAGTATCCTATAAATTTAGTATATTTCCATATATTTTAAAATCATTAATATTACTAAATAGCTATTAATATTTCCATTTTTAATATTTTATACATTTTGTACTTTAATGAGTTCAATAAAATACTTTATGCACATTCAATTTATATTTGTATGAAATAAATAATAACTTGCCTATTTCTTTTCTTTGTGAATATAAATATTTGCAGCTCAAGGCCAGTCTGGTGTAGAGAGCCAGTTCCAGGACAGGCTCCAAAGCTACACAGAGAAATCCTGTCTCAAAAAACAAAATAAAGCAAACATACAGACAGCAAAAAAGACAAATATTCACTTGATGACATTCGAACTAAATCTACACATGAAATATAGCACAGCATATTTTTATCTCTTATTTTGGATTAATCTGTGAAATGATTTTGAACAAGAAACTATAGCATAGAGAAGCAAAAAATTAGTACAGGTTTCTTTTTAATACCAGTAGTATTTGAAAGTAAGTTTCTCAACCCACAATATTTTTGATCACCCAAGATGGTCATTTATCTGTTTAGTTTTTTATTCCTGAACCCAATCCATATCTACACACCAAGTTTCCCATAGCATTTTCTTTGAGAGGCCAATCAAGGTATTATATGGAGAATAACTAAAAAAAATTAAAAAAGAACAAATGTTATTCCAGAATAGAGGAAATAAACTTTAAACTACTTATTGTTGGACCATTTCCTAAAGGTGTGCTAAGCCTAGCGAATTGAAATATGCCCTGGGAGACGAAGGAACTCTTGAGAAGGGGCAGTAGAGCTACCCCCGTGTGAACCTTGGAAGAATTTTTCAGATTTTATAGTTTCCCATAGAAAGCAATAAAGTTCTCATTAAAGTAGAAATGCTGGGATGGAGAGCAGTCTAGTGTTGCTTCTTTTGTTCTCAGCATGGCTGTGCTAACAGCAAAGTGATTATGGCAGTTCTGTAAGGCTCCTGATGACCCATAGGAAAAACGGCCTCCTTGCATCTTTTTCTCTTGGACCAGTCCATCTTTCTAATCTTGTATGTAACTCAAAAGAAAGCAGCATGCACCGTCGATCTCTTTCTTCCCGAAATGTGCCTTCAGTACATTTTTACAAATAAGAGGCATAAAATAAACTTGAGGAAAACAAGCCAGCGATACCTTATTGTAGCCATTCGTTTTCTTAAACAAAGTTTGACTAAAAATGACCCTAACAAAACACATTAGGGTCATCAGTCAGTCAGAATTCATTTTAGTAATTTGAACTAACATAGTACTAGTTAAAGCTTAGTGTAACTAAAACATACATCTTTCTTCTGCTTGAAATTTTATAGAGAAGTCTGTATCTGCTCCATATAGAATTTCTCTTTTCTCAAAGTCTACAACGAAAACTTATCAAAGGGAGACCGTAGAAGTGTGTGTGTGTGTGTGTGTGTTTGTGTGTGTGTGTGTGTGTGTTTGAGAGAGAGAGAGAGATCACATTATCAATTGCATAGCTGAAAGAAAAATTTGAAAAACAGTAAGCTTTATTTTTAAAGTAAAAATGTCCTTTTATTTTCTGACGAGAGCTATATGAGACTGCCAGTGCTTCTTTGGGTATTTAGGAGCATTACCAGCTTTTCTCTATTATTTTATTTTTCTGTTCTCCATGTTTCTTTATATATAATTCTTAAGTATACAAAACAATGAACCCCTCTATTCTGCTAAACTTATCTCTCACAAAAATAGAAATTAAAGTTTGAAAGGTACTCAAATGATCATATTAAAAAGTCATCTGTATAATGAATTTTAACAAGTAGATGTTATTTATAAAGGTTGAGAAATACGCAGTCCTACCGCCAATTAAAGAAATGTTTACAAGTTTGAAGTAATGTTCTTCATTGTAAAATAAGGTGTTTCACCCATGTTCATGAATTTATATTACTTGTGTATAAAATATTTTAGAGGATTCTTCTTTAATTGATTACTAAACATTAAAGATTCATCATTATCTTGTGTAATTTATATTTTAGGTAATACTAAGAATTTTATTCTCTTGCAATGGTATTAAATTATTTAAAACTGATAATTTTATACTTTTACTTATATTCCTTCTCTTGTTCCGAAAATACAGGCATTTCCTCATTCCACTGTTATTAATCAGAAAATATAAACTGGTTATCGCTTTTTGAGATGTATAGCTTTTCTGAAGAATTAATACTTAGTTTCTGCAACAACAAGTTGACTTGAATGAATAGTTTTTGAAAGTGTAATTAAGGATTGATCTCACCTGATAAATATAGGTTTTAATTCAGTATTGCTTGTACTATGAAAAACATTCACACACACACACACACACACACACACACACACACACATACCGCACTCCCACAGTGGAGTTAATGAAGGAAACTGGATTGATGAACTACAGGTAAGGAGGGGAACATGAAGATTTCCAGCAACCACAAAGGGCTAGGAAACAGGAAATCAAACACATTTTTTCTCAGACCCTACAACAGCAGCTGACACCTTGATTTCTGACTTCCTGTCCCCACACCTGTGTGGAAATAAGTTTTCCATTTTTTCTGCTACACAATTTGAAGTACTGTGTTAACAGCAGATCTAAGAAGCCAATGCCATCAACACACGAGGTGCAGAAATGCATTTGAGCTTCCTTTCTGGGCCTCCATGTCACTCACTTGAGTAAACTACAGTGGTAGCATCGTGAGACCATACATCTGCAACTTACACAACTATGATTCTAGCATTGAGCAGAAAAAAGGCAGAGTTACATTTATCAACATTTTAAAATTGTGTCCTATTCTGGAGGTAAAACAGTTCTGAGTCATATTGTTTTACCTTATCTTCTTTATTTGAGGAGTTATTCTAAGGATACATATGCAATATATTAAAATAATTTATATAATATATAGATTAATAGCATATATTGCTTATTATTATTAAAAACATGTATGTTTATATATGCTTTTAATTAGGCTTCTTGAATATGCACTTTTACATATTTTTAAATGATCAAAAAAGAAATTTTCCCCCTTTTTTTGAAATTGAATATCCAGATCCCACCAAGCTGATTCAATTTTCATTCATTTCTTCTTCTTCTTTCATTCTCCTCCTCCTCCTCCTCCTCCTCCTTCTTCTTGTTTTTTTTGTTAAGATGATCACTTATATCGAACTGAAATGCTTTTGAAGAAGTAAGTTGTGAAAAGAATACAAAAAAATCACTTACAAGACCCATCATTTGTCATTTTCCAGATGTTAAAAAATAAAACCCCTCTAACTTAGAAAACTGAAAAACAGAGCTTTAATTTTATACTGTGAAAATCACATGCAATAATTTTATTGTCTTTTATAACTAGAATATGAGAAGTGCAGCACATCATACCTGCAAGTTGTCAATATTCTAAAATATCATTTGAACTAAATAACTGAGATTATTTAGAAAAAGGAAGAATATTATCTTTTCAAAAATTTAATGCTGCAATATTGTTTTTTGTGCTGCTTTTCTTTGGGTGCCTACTTTTTCTAAGACAACAAAATAGAAACAAATCATAATTTTAATACAAGACCCCAGTGTTCTAGTTTGCAGAGTTTACAGTAATCAGAATGATATAAATTTGAGTTATCATAGTTTTTGAATTTCACCTTCTTTTAACAATGTGTAGACTTAACACAAATGTAAATATAAGAGAGAAGAGTTGTAATTAACTGGGTCACATCTTTTAATTCTTAGTACAAAGCACTGAAGAGAATAGAAGTGACTATCCATCAATGTTTCTCTTGTGGAACCAAATTAATCTTTTGAGATTCAAAAGTAACTTCAAATGTATATAACATGTAAGAAAATTAGACCTCTGTTAATATAACAGTTAGCAAAAAAAGATATTAACATAGATATTTACTTTGTTTTCAAATATTATTTTCAAACTAAGCACAAAAATACAAAAGTTTTACAAAGCAGTCAGTATTAAAAATTGCCTTTAATTTTTCAGGCATATAAATAAATGATTCACAGTTTCAATGTGATTTTTAAAGACACAGGACTGAAGAAGAATATATAAAAATAGTAGCCTTAGTGACTCCATCTAGATGTGTTAACTATGTTATTAAGTCTAAATGAAGATTACAATAACACTATAATATTCTATTCTTCCAAAAATTTTAATAATAAATGATCTAAATAAATTTTTACTTCATTTATAAAGTGTTCTTTGTATATTGTTATTGCCATGAATTTCAAGATCCATTGTGAATATCATCAAAATGCTATCATTTTTCCTTTCTTACTTTAAATACCATATTCCTAAGAGGTAGGATCAGAAGAACATCTTGTATTTCTAATCTTAATACTCTTTATGAAAGAATCTAGTTTAATTCCCCACAGAGCACTTAACACAATAATAAATGGTATCATCTATCATGTTTTACTGCTGTAGTTATAAGCAATTTATATACAAATGTGTAGGATAAGCCTTTCTTTAAGAAAAAAATAGGAGAAAATATGCCAAAATTCTAAAATAACTCAACAAAATATGGTTTTATTTAATAGAGCCTAAAAATTTCATTGTGTAATAGCGAATGATAGGGATAACTTTTGATTGTGACTGATCATGAAAAAAAAAGCCCAGAAGCTCAGAGACCTATAAAAGTTCTCAGAGGAAGTCATTACGCTGTTAAGAGTATAAAATAACTTAAGATAGAAAGTTGTAAAATGTTGTCAGTATAGGTCTTGACATCTATAGATGGAGTCACTTCTAGATCAAAAGAATGAATTGTTACAAATATTGATCCATACTAAGATGTTTGAAATAACTAATACACTAACACAGCATGAATTTAATGAATTTAATTTATGCAACTACTTTGGTATAGTTTTATAGAAAAAAAACCAAAGAAATAATTTATGAATTTTGTGAAGCAGCATCATCTGAATACCAAGATATAAAAGACATAAAATCATTCATATTTATAATTTCATTAACATGGAACAATTAGAACTATCTAGGACAAAGAATTACTTTCATCTAAAATATAAAAACTCTTGTAATTGTTATTGAACAGGAAAATGTGATCTATGTCTTAACTTTCTCAAACTATCATGGTTATTGTAACAGAAAAACTATTCATCAAATAAAAATATGACTAAATCAAAAACATGTTGAATTAAATTTGGTATTAGATGAGGTTAGAAAACATGAAGAGAATACCAGACTTAAGCTATAGACCAAGTATTTTGACAAAAAGACATAAATGACAGGGTAGCAGGGCCCTGGATTCAATACAAGACCAGAAAAGGAAATGATGAGATGTTGAACTGAAAAACATTGGCTAGCTGTTTTACCACATGCCCTCAATGTATAGCAAGTAACCATCTGTATGTACATCATGGCCCTTGATATTGACAGGAGATACAGAGGTGGGAATTTCTAGGAAACAAAGTAGTGTTGTGTCGATATTGCAGAATTATGTGATAAATAAATAAAAACAAGACTTCCAGGAAGTTCTTATAGTATGCACAACATTGGTGAAAAACAAAAAGAAGGGAGGTAGAAATGAAGACGACATTGACAGGAGAAAGACTGTTGGAAGAGGAGGGATTCAAGGAGAGAAAATTAGCTGTATATGTGGTCTGAAAATACAGTGCAATCAATTACTGATGTGTAGGCAAGCAGTCCTAGTTAGAGTCAGTTGATTGTGGAGTACAATGCACAGCTTGCAGGCAACACAGTAAGTTTAAGGATGTCTTCCTGGTATCCAGTTGTGCTGAGTCTCTTCCAGGCAGTTGATCTGCACTCTTTTCTTGCCAGGTGGTTGGGCTTGTCACTGTCTGTTATGCAGCTGGGCTCTTCTGAGAGTGTTTCACAATCTTTGCTATTCATTTATTGTTTTCTAAGGAGCATCCTAGTGATGGTTTCAGGGACTTCCCAAAGTTATTTTGAATTGTTTTACTGCCTACCCTAAAGGATCTGTGAGGCAGTATCCCCTTAGGACATCCGGTCCCCGGAAAATATGCTTTTTTAGATCATTTTTCTACAAGGTTTTAAATTTTGTTAAAGCTGATACAGTGCAAGATAGACAGAGGGAGACAAAATGTAACTTAGTTGAAACAGAAAGGATCTGAGATTACAATGAGTTCAAGTTGACTTCAATCCAATAGTGAATGATTTTTGTACACTTCAAGTATGAATGGCCATGCCTTTCATTACAGAATAGTAAATGATTCGACATTTTAATTTCAAAATATATGTGTTGAAATTTTGTACACATCACACATTATTTATGTGTTTGGAGACATTCCATTTCCTATGTAAAATATAGATAATGCTTGCCTCTTTAGTATTTTTGAGATAAACAGTAAATTAAGCATTCAAAATGTAAAGCAGGCTCAGCTAGACACTGCTAAGTAGATGTTTATCTGGGAAACACCTGATACACAGTCATGAGAGAGTTTCATCCGGTATATCATGAAGAGATACTGTTCATTTGTTAGTAATGATAAAAAAGCATAAAGATGATTTCTCTTTGTTATTAAAGAAAACTGCCTCTTTGTTCACTTATTTTATCAATTCTAAAAGCCACTATGATACACCTATTGCACTGAAGGTGGCATGATTTAATAACATAAACAGCTGATTGCTAAGAAAATTTGATATTTGAAGCAATGGTATTGATTTAACATAGGATAAAATAGGGTGACAGAAACACACAACAGAAATAGTTTTAAACATGCATAAACTATGATGTTTACTTTCCACAAACTGATGCCAATACCTTGCTTAAAATGCTTCCTAAAAAATATTTTTTAACAGAAATGTTTCTAACAGTACTTAGGTTAGACACAAATTTTCCATAGAGCTCTTATAAGCTATCAAATAAACAAAGCATAATTAATGATGAAATGTTTTGAAAATGTTCATTTTCTAAAAGCTCTTATTCACTGATCTGTGGCACATATTATATTACCTATATCTACTTTCTCTTTCATATAGACTTTTCCATTTCAGATTTTTTATGAGTCTGAATTGTTGCAAACCCACATGAAGCATGGGGAAAAAATGGAAAACCAAACTTAAACAACACTACAGAGAAGTCTAAAGGTTAGTCTAAATGCAAATAGGTGTTCATTATTTTCATACAAAACACTGCCAATAAAGATTTTGTATCTTTATACATATAGTATCAATATACTTAAAAATTAGAAAAAAACTGAGAAATGAGACTTTATAAAAGGATAACAAATGTCATGTTTGGATTTTCATGTTTTATCCTAAGATATATAGAAAATATTGTTTGTTTCTGGTTAAATACAAAGTAGGAAGGCAAGATATTCATGAAGGAACATTCAAAGAAGCAACTTCCAGCTGTGTTTGAATTGATGCCATTCATAGGTAAAATAATTATAAATTAGGCATGGGCAACCCCACTTCCACTTGTTCTCTGAATTTTGATTAGTTAAGGACATCTGTGATAGTCTCTCTCCGATGAAAAAAATGTTGAAAGGAGGCTGCTTGTTCATCCTGCCTGCCAAGAACCAAAATAACCACACATATACTGTATTAATTAAACCATTAGCTCTAGTTTCTTATTGGCTAACTCTTACATCTTCATTTAACCCATTTCTATTATTTTGTATATCACCACATGGCTGCGGCTTATCAGGTAAAGGTCCGCTCAGCTCCAGCTAGGCTACATGGCTTCTCTCTCACTCCATCTTCCTTCTCCCAGCATTTTGTTTGTTTTTTCCCACCTAGGTCTGTTCCCCTGTAGCCCAAAGCAGTTCCTTTACTAATCAGTGATATTCCCAGCATACAGATGAAAACCCACATAACAAAGAGAACCCTCATTGATGATGGGCCCGAGCTATATTTACCAAAGGATTTAAGGTTAGTTACTTTGAAGTCATCTGGGAATTATACTGGTGTAGGAAAGTGTTAGTAGTGTCTTCTCATGTTGTCCCATGATACCACCAGCTGAGAGTAGTTGGCTAGGTTCACAGTGCCAGTCTCCTGTTGAGAAGCCCTAGGTTCACAGTGACAGTCTCTTGCTGAGAAGCCCTTAAATTAAACTAAACAGCTGTCGGTTGCACCCTATACATAGATGGTATTATTTCACCCTTTGTGTCTTGTTGTGCTTTTCATTGTTATGGCACTTGGTCTTGCAGCTGTTAGGCTTATTGATAGCCCCCAACCAGTCCTTCACTCTCTGCCCCTGGATGCTTGCTTAGCCACTTTCAATGCTATGAGAGCTCTTCTCCTCCACAACAAAGGAATCAATGAAACAACTGAAAAGGATGACCATAGAGTAAACTATGCATGTGTCAGCATCATGACCAACTAACAAAAAGTAAATTAAAACTACTTTAAGATTTCATCTTGGCCCAGTCAAAATGGCTAAATTACAGAAAACTAATTTTTAAAAAAGCCTGTAAATATGTAGGGAAAGAAGAACACTTACTCACTATTGCAATGGCATCCTAGGGCAGACACTATGTGGAGAATTTTTCAAAAGGCTAAATACTGATCTGCAATAAGATCCAATTTTAGCATGACTTGTGTAGTCTCCAAAGGACTCAATAACCTGCACTAAAGATACTTGCTCAGCTATGTTCATTACTGATCCATTCACAACAGCTAGGAAATGGAATGACCTAAATGCATTCAATTGATGACTGATAACAGAAATGTAGTACACAGTCATTGTGGAATGCTATTTAACTATAAGTTAAATGAATAGGAATAGGAGCTATCATACTGAGTTAGGTAACTCAGACCCCAAAGACAAACACTACATGTTCACCTCCAATTTCTGTGTGAGAATATTACTGGGAGATATAACAAGAGGGATTCTTTGGGGACCTGTTAATAATTAAAAGGAAGTCCAGTACATGAAAATACCCAAGTGTTGGGAGCTACTAGGGGCTGTGGACTCCCAGACCCTGAATTTCCTGTGAGCAGTTTGTTTTTGCTATGCTTGCAACTGCTCTGAGCACAAGATCTTGATGACAAGCTTGGTGCATCTGCAGCATCCCAAGAGCTGGGGCATGGCTGGAGCCCTATATAGGCATCCTATGAACACAATAAACTTGGCATTCTTCTATCAAGGATGACCCATGCCCATGTCTCTATCTTCCTGTCTCTGCCTATATTTTTTGAGTCTCCAGCTTAGTTCCCAGCTCACAGACAGACCTGTAGTGGCACAGGTGATACAGTCATAGTACCATATAGTATGTAGTACAGATGTTGTGTTTTACAGGTGGAGTTCCTCAGCAAGATCAGGAACTAGGGATCCCTGAGAGATCGCACATAATTATATAGAAAATGGGCACTCTTGGCACTCTTGTCTCAAGGATGTCCCCTGGCCCCCTTTGTCTTTCTGTCTGTTTGTGTTTGTCTGATTTTAAAATTTCAGCCTAGTTCCCATAGCATAGTGAGAAGAGCTCAGGAATGGAACCAGTGGAGTTTTACAAGTGGAGGTCTTCAGGAAGTTTGCACTCTGGAATGGTGAGAGTGGATTAAAGATGGGTATGTGTGTTATGTGTGTTTGAGTAAATTTTTAAAGAGACAGAGTATAGGTAGTCAGATTATAAGCCACAAAAAATGGAATGTGTACAGATGTATGTTATTGCCTTGTCTTTTGTGATCTTGACTGAAGAAAGACATTTGATTCTGGGAACTGCTGAGAAAGGTATCTTGACTCTGGTGTATGGATTTGATGCTTTGGAAAAGAGGTTATGATTTTGTCTCCACAAAGGATGAAACCTGTGGATTCATTCCAGACTAATGTGTTTTGATTCACCAAGACCACCTGAAGTTTAGCTAGGAATACCCAAAAAGACACTTTGTCCAACTAACCCCAGGAAGTAGTCTGGAAAGAGAGCTCTTGCCAAATTCCCTAAAAATTTTTTTAAGTGGGGCCCCTTCTGTGGTTCCAGAGTGGCTAGCTCAGGGACCCTTCTATGATTCCCCAGTTTCCCTGAGTCCTTGATAGCCGCAGCCATGCCAGGAGTCACAGGGAGTGAGGCCATGTCAGCAACCACAGCAGTGAAGTAGATGCCAGCAGGAGCTGCCCAGACCTTGCCAGGACTGCCTATCCAGGCACAGCATGATAAGGTGGCTGTCAGGGCTCTTTTGACCTGAGGGATCAGCACAGCAGTCACAAAAGGTCCCCGAGCCTACCTGCCACCCCAGCTGGTTCTGATGGTACAGGCTGGTGGGCTTTGCTGGAGGGGTCAGAGGCTGGGTAGCAAGAAAGTGGCTTCTAGCCTGAGGCAGTGTCACAGAAACAGGCTGAGGTTGTGGCTAGAACAAGATCCCTGAACAAGACACAGGAGAGTTCTCTTTTCTTTGTGAAGGACAGGGTGCCCTGGAATGGGTTTGCCCCAAGGGAGGCAGAGGCAAGAGGATCAGATAAGGAGGCTATCTGATAGTTTATATTTTATTTTGTTATTATTATCCTATTTTATTACTTTAGAAATATATCAATCTAAATTCCCACTTCCTCCCCTCCTCCCACTTCCCTCCCACTCCCTCCAAACACCCTTCCGCCCACCCCCTCCAGTCTTAGAGGGCAAGGTGCCCTGCCTGTGGAAAGTTCAAGGCCCTCCACATTACATCTAGGCTGAGCAAGATCCAAAGAGAATAGGATCCCAAAAAGCCAGTACATACAGTAGAGACAAATCCCAGTGCCATTGTCATTGGCCCCTCAGTCTGCCCCAACTGTCAACCACATTCAGAGGGACTAGTTTGATCACCTGCTCATTCATTCCCAGTACAGTTGGAGTTGGTGAGCACCCATTAGCTCAGGCACACTGTCTCAGTGGGTGAACCGCTCATGGTCTTGACTTCCTGGCTTTTCAACTGGACCTTGGGAGCCCAGTCCAGCACTCCGATGTGGGTCTCTGTCTCTGTTTCCATCTGTTGTTAGATGAAGGTTCTATGGTGATACTTAAGATAATCATCATTCTGACCACAGAACAAGGCCAGTTAAGGCATCCTTTCTATTGCTTAGTGTCTTAGCTGGGGTCATCCTTGTGGATTCCTTAGAATTTTTCTAGAGCCAGGTTTCTAAGTAACCCTAAAATGGCTCCCTCAATCTAGATAACTCTTTCCTTGCTCTCATATCTGTCCTTCCTCCATCTCTACTATCCCATATTTTTGCTGAATTTTCTTTCTTTGTGCTAAATGTTGGCACAGTACTATGATTTATAGCCAGAGCACAGGTTACCACTGCCATGGAGATCCAGAATTCCCTATATATTTTTCACCAGGGCATTTGTTGATTTGACGTAACAGTTGGAGGATGCAGTTAGCTGTTCCCTTTCCTTTCAGTTATAATTGTACCACACCCACTCCAGTACAAACCCTTGGTCTATTTATATAGAAAGGGGGGAGATGTTGGGAGCTATTAGGGACTGTGGACCACCAGACCCTGAATTCCCTGTGAGCAGCTTGTTTTACCTATGCTTGCAGCTACTCTAAGTACGAGACCTTGCTGGCAGGCTAGTAGGTCTGCAGCTGAAAGATCCTGAGAGCTGGGGCATTGCCAGAGGCCTATATAGGCTTCCCCTGGGCACAATAAACTTGGCATTCTTGCATCATGGATGACCCATATTCTCATCTCTTTGTCTGTTTCTGTTTCTATTTCTCTGTGTATTTTAATCTCCAGTTGCCCAGAGCCTCCCAAACTGTAATAGTAGTGCTAACCATCCTTTAGTGCAGGTACTGCACTACAGATGTAGTACTTTACACCCAAGGACAACTTCAAGCCTTTCATGTATACACACACATACACACACACAAACACACACACACACACAATAAAACAAGCAAACAAGCAAATGAACCACATACAACATACTGTAGCTATAAACACAAATTGCACTGAGTTCAGAACTCAAATCTATGTTGCTGTTAAATGAAGTAGTTCCACTTGAAAACTGTCAGGAAAAAGTAATCCTATTTTAGATAGTTATATTGAAATGCTATGCTATAAGTACATATTGTTATTTAGATTTATTAAACATCAAATTAAAATTTTAATTGATATCACATAAATGCAAGCAAAATTTCTAACTTAGAAGCCTTAGAAGACATGTCCTTAAGATGAAGGGTAGGGAGGTAACTGAAGTCATTTCTGTTAATCAGGTAAAAGAACTCATTTACAAACTATACTTAAGACTTTGTGAAAGAATCTTAATAAGTAAGATCATATGTAAATTGTTTAAGAATATATATTCATAAAAAGAAATTGTTCCCAAAGCTTCAATATTAGTAGAATATAGTATATTTTAAAATAGTTAAATCTGGAGACATATAGATTTTTGGCATCAACACCTCACCTTTTTAAATGGTATATTTAATTAAAAATTAATTAATTAACATTTAAGTTATTCCAAGAATGGGATATTACTAGATATATAGGTGAGAACAGAATTGTCCTGTACCGTAGATGCTTCAGGCACAGATCTTTAAAACCCCAGGTAGACTTAGTTAAAATCTGTGCCCAGACTACCCATGGAGATGGCTATAGATAACATGTTTTCACTAATATGTTACTCTTGATTCCTGGAATTTTAAAGTGTTTGATATGGAATGTTATGAACTCATAGACTGCTGTGTAACATGACATCTAGTAGAAAGAAGAACATAAATACAACAGTCAACTGATAAACCAGATAAGCATAAGGCACATGCTGCCTATCCCCAGGTCCAGATTTTGTTTCCCCTAAAGGAGAGAACCAATTTCACGAGTTGTGCTCTGATTTCCACACACACTATGTCATGAACAACCCCTGCAAAAAGTAACTAAATAAAAATAAATATTAAAAAAGGAAAAGGAAAAGACAGTGTACTTTAATGCTCATCATAAAAATTTATGAAAGCCATTACATCCCACCAGAAGTAGAAAAGCAGCTAGAGTCTGGATTCTGCATTTCATGTGTCTTTTAGCATCTCCCTGAAACACTGAAATTCACACAAGGGTTCCTTTGGAATTTTACTGTTGATTCTCACTTTATTTTTTTAAAACCAGACATAAATTCTTCAGATTATATGATTCAGTTTCGAATTACAACTACTATTTTAAATAGGCTTGATAATTTTTATCTTGTTTACTACTTATTAATAAGTAAGAAAACTGAAGAGCATAAACACCTGTTCCAATATGTTAAATCAAGTATGGCTTAAGTGCTTATTTCACATGACATTTATGTAAACATTCTCAATATATTTAGGTGCCTTATTTACATGTTTATTATTCTCTACACTATCTTCGCAAAATGCTATGTAAGTTGTTTGCCAAAATATACAGATTATGACAAGCTAAGAATCATTTATCAGCCTGAAACAAACACCAAAACTGAAGCACAGGTAAATCCATCCATTCTCACACGGACACTATATTGTATTTACATGTTTGAAACTATGGGTATAATTAATTTATCATGGTTATTAAAAATGACTGTCTTTATAGAATGACCTTCAGAAACTTTTATAGAATTTAAATTGTTTGCAATGAACATTGCTGTTTTCATAGATGTATAGCATAAACTTCTTATTAATTGGTTTTGGAAATTTTTCTTAAACACCTTGGGAGGTGAATGGTTAATTAATTCACTAAGTTGATTTCTCCTATAAACTATAGCAGATTATATCTGTTGGCAGAAGCTTCTTGGTTAGTAAATCTGGGTCCCTTAAGACAGGCTCATATCAGTAAACCCATGTGACTTTTCAAAAGGCACCACCCTATTTCCTGTAACTATTCATTATTTTTTCACAAAATATTATAAGTATACAATGAGCAGTGTGCAATCCACACACTAACAGGAGAGGGGGAACTATAAATAGTCAAGGTGCATAAATGTGGGAAACAAGGTAAAGAATTATATAACCTGCAGAAAATTGTGATCAAGATTTTCCAGGTAGGCTTGTTTATCCTTGTAATGCCAGCAATTAAGAAGCTGAATCTGGAGCATCACATGTTCAAGGCCAGCATGAGCAACATAGTAAATCTGTATCATAAAATATTTATAATAATATTTATGGTTTTATAATAAGAACATGTGTACTTTGCATGGAAACAATGAACAAACAGAATATGTGTGCTTTAAGTATATTGAAATACTATACTTGAAATCTCAAAACTATTCTGTGGTAGAAACAATTTCACGGTCAAAAGATACTTGGAACTTTCCAATCTTTTTTTGCTCTGAAACTTTTTAAATCCTTTTTGCATCTTCTAAAAGGGAAGTCAATTATAAGTGTATAAAATTAAATTTAGTAACATAGAGAAGAGAAATTGAGTAGATTTCACTAAGAAAATACATTTTCTACTCTCTGTTTCTTGATGATTTTTTTTAAATAAATACACTCAATATGTCCTTAAATAATCTTTCTAGAAAATAATGCTTTAATTTGTTAGACAAAAGACTTGGTCTACCCATGATCAGACAGGGAGGGAATGTGACAAAATATATTAGCTACTCAACATGGTTATTAAAGAAACATGTCAAGGATTTGCAAACAATTAATTTTTAGAGCAATTATATAGTTTATATATACAGCTTTTGAGAAAAAATATTTTATTTCCACATAAATACTTACTTTATTTGGTAAGTAATTACTAATTTATATACATACATATTTATCTTGTAATAATATGTATATACATGTATCTTGTATAATATATATCATAATAATCACATATGTACATAGAGAGAGAGAAAGAGAGAGAGTCTATATTTACTTGTTATTAGTTGGGTAAATAACTGAATTAATTGAGCACTTAATATTTTAAGATATTTTCCAAATACTTTTTGTGTGAATGAACAAATAAATATGTCATTTTATATATGAGATCAAGGTTATGGACTCAGTTTCTTCTCTCTATCCATGAATTATGATGCTTCACATTGGATTATAACCCATGATATATGTTGCTCTCCACAGCCTGATAGGAAGACTATTTCTGAAGTGAACATTGACTTACATCATTGAGCATAGTGAAAACAAGCTACTGCCTATCTCGAAGCTTCACCCATTGCCTAATGTCACCTGAAAAAGGTTAAGTCCTTTCTCTCAAATGGAATGTAACTGTGTATATCAGCCATGTTCCATGGCAGGCCCCATGTCCAGTAGTAGATGGCCAGCACAAAATCAACTTACTGTATTTTCATTGACATTTTGTTTTGTCTCGACAGTTTTGTAATAATTGTTTTTACTTGCTTATTTTGATTTTCTTAATTTTTTGAGAGATAGGGTAAAAGAGAAACAGAGACATTGTATTTGTAGAGAGATGGGGATGATCTGAGAGGATTGGGAAAAGCAAAAAAAAACATAATCAAAATATATTGTATGAAAGAGTTTTTGGTCTACAAAACAATGGAGAATATTGGGAATCATGAGGTAATGGTTATGAATGATGATTGTCAGGAAATAAAATTTGAAAACATTATCAACCAAAAGGAAACTAATATGTATATGTTCTCCCACAGGAGTCCCTTGCAGAAGTAGTAGGAGGGTACAATGAGATAAAATCAGAACTTCTAGAAGAAGTTGTGACTACATTATGGATATTGTTACTGTGTTGAACATGTGATTGCCCCAGAACAAATGAAACATCACGTAACTTTTACCCAGTTCTCTGTGACGCCCACATCTGGCACATCTACTAGGCTTTCTTTAAGTCTAATATTAGTGTTAGCTGCAATCACATCAGTTAGCACATGACTAGAGAGAATTTGCTTCTGTTGAAGTCAGTGTGAGACTGAGCTCCTTTCTGTGTCTGGTGACTCTGAACTATGAGTCAAATATCTCCAATGTGTAATAAATAAAAGCATTTAACATTGGACCTAGCAAATAATAACCATATTATAAATAATTATAGGAGTTTTATTCTTTGTGATTTTTCAATTAGAATATTATGCAATGGCCAAAGTAAGTTTTAACATAGAAATACTCCATTTGATTATACAGATTTTGTTAGTCAACAAAAACGAAGGTTCACACACTAAAAAAATCTCTTTAGACTTAATTTTTCTTAAGTTTTACAAAGAATGAAACTTCTTGATTAGAAATAGAAATAAATAAATAAGTAAAAGATTCCCCACACCCACTTTAATCACTCTATTAATGCTCATGAGAGTTTAGTTTAAATCTAATTTCATTCATTTTAATTCCTCATTAAGCCAAATGGTGTTCCATCTGTAGCATAATTGAACATATTCTTAATGAGAAAATAGTAATCATTGAATTCACCATTTACACACTGGGAATGGATCTGATATTATTCTTCATCTTGCTTGCTAAACCAGGCCATGACTGCTGGGGTAACTTCTACTGAGAAATTATGTGGTTGATTTCAAACAAGTCAATGAAGAACTACAATCTATTAAAATGCCCATATGCTCATTAAAACTGGATGGGAAAGCATATGGCAAAAAGTATACTCACTTAAAAACAGATAATTGCTTTTACATAAATATGATGTATGTGTCCAGCCTTAGAAGATTTGAAAACAATAACAGATGCTTCACCATTAAAATACGTTCTTAGTACAAAAAAGGTCTGCAACTTAATTATGTGGGAGAGAGTGCAGAGAGTATTTACAATGTTATAAATAACAGGGGGTATTTTATTCCTACCATCAGATACTAATCACTTTAATTTTGATCAATTTAAGAGTACTTTTTAAAAGCTGAAGCAAAATGTCGTAACTGGGATTCTTCAACTGATTTAGACACCAGGCCAGAGGTTTGTACTAAGAAGTAGGGACAATACATATTGCTATGCTCTTATGAGAAAGTGGTTTTAATGGTTTTTTGAACATTTACATACTTCTAGAATGTGATTTGTCTGCTTATAGTAAATTGGTTTATAAATGAAAGCATTGTATTTTGCTTCTTTAACAAATCACATACCTTTTAAGAGCACATATGTCTGTATTTTAAAAATGGATTTTCAATGTGACTACTGGGAGAAGAATTCAAGACTGGGTAAAGCTTTATTTTCTGCCTTCCATTTCTCTCTCTCACACACCTTCTTTTCCTCCTTCCTTCCTTTCTTTTTTCTCCTTCCTTCCATTCTAACTAAAGTCACACTAGACTGTGAATAGAGATAACATTTAACCAATCTCATAGCTTCTTAGCCATTCTCTGTACTTGTGAAGAAGTGACATCAATTCTTATACCTTATTAACTAAAAAGAGGAGCTTAGGATAATATAAAAATTACAGGATATTCAATGACTGTGTTTTAAAGAATTTTCAGTGCCTAATATTTTAAGGATATCAGGAATGCATATTTATTGTTTCTGATGAAGAAACTAGACCTGACTCAAACTCATCCATAATTAATCAAGATAGAAGGTAATTAAATTTCCAGTTGAATTAACTTTGATATGCCATAACTCAAAAATAAGTATTATATAAATAAAGCATTATATATTATAACATATTTATAAAGCTTATGTCAGAGCCATGTCATATCAAGGCATAACAAGCATGATACATAGATATATTTTTATATTTGTGTCTTGATTCCATCTAAACAATAATTATAATTCATATCAATAGTTTTAATTTTTCTCTATGGCTTCTAAGTCTGTACTTTCAGTGGAAACAACCAGACAAAACTACATAAAAAAAGATAATGGAAAGCTTTATTACTTTGAAACATAAGTCAGGCATTTCTCACAGACTCTAAAGAAAAGATACCCAATGCCAAAAAAATAATTAACACTCTGTAGCTGAGTTCTCCTCCTAAGCTTACAGGAATTTGCATTACACATGTATTTGAATGAGATAAAAATACATACAAGAACTATCATATCCAATTTGAATAATATAAAAATCAGTAAAGCTTAAAAATAGTAACATTTATTTATATATTAAAAAGCATTTTTCATAAGGAAGGATAAATATTTTAAGTAGATGAAAATATAACATTAAGCCCCAACACCTGCATCACATCAATAAACCTTGTAAGCTACAAGTCCGCTCTACCCTGAACCCTCTTATCCCCTACAAACTAGAGGAATTTTGAAGCACAGGCTGCAACAGCACAGAGTAGACCACAAGAGAGGACCAAGAGAACACAACAAGAGAATGAACCAAGAGACCAGGCCAAAAGAGACTTCAGTGACTCCATGAGACACAGACAAGAACAGTACAGAGCAGACCAAACAACTCCCAAAGAAACAGACAGAAACAGAAGGATTGGATCGAAGACACTGCTGACACCAATTAGAGGAAGAAATGGGTAGACACCACTGCAAGATTTTGTTCAACAACCTAAAAGCAAAATGGTAACACCAGACTTGATCTTCCTAACCCTGAAGAAGCAGAACAAAACAATATCAAATTAAATTTTTTGAGTATGATTGAAACTTTTAAAGAGGAAATGAAAATTTTCCTTAAAGAAAGGGGGGAAGGGACAAATATAATATAGGAAGAAATCAATAAATCTCTCAAAGAAAACCAAGGAAAAACAGTCAAAAAGGTGATGCAAATATTCAAGAGTTGAAACCTGAAATAGAGGAAATAAAGCAAACACAGACAAAAGGAGTTCTGGAATTGGAAAATCTGGGTAAATGAGTGGGATCTACAAATGCAAGCATATATAACAAAACACAAGAGATGGAAGAAAGAATATCAGGTATTGAAAATACTACAGAGGAAATAGATTCATTGGTCAAAGAAAATGTTAAATCCAACAAATTCTTAACACAAAATTCCAGGAAATTAGGACACCGTAAAAAAAAAAAAACTAACCTTAGGACAGTAGGGGAAAAAAAAGGAGAAGAACTCAAAGGTACAGAAAATATATTTAACAAAATCATAGAAAAAAAACTTTCTCAACCTAAAGAAGGATATGCCATGAAGGTACAAAAAGCTAACAGAACACCATATATAATGGGCCAAAATTAAAATAAAATAAACAAGTCCCTTCACCATATAAAAATCAAAATGCAAAACATACAGAATAAAGAAAGAATGTTAAGAGCTACAAAGAAAAAAGATTAAGTAACATATAAAGTGTGACTTATCAGAATTATACCTTCTCAATAGAAACAATGAAAGTCAGAAAAGTTTGGACAGATGTGCTGCAGACACTAAGAGACCATGGATGCAAGCCCAGACTAGTATAAACACCAAAGTTTTCAATCACCATTGATGGAGAAAACAGGATATTCCTTGACAAACCCAGATTCAAACAATACCTATCCACAAATACAGTCCTACAGAAAGTACTAGAAAGACAACTCTAACACAAAGAAGTTAACTACATTCACAAAACCACAGGCAACAGATAACCTCACACCAGTTACCAGAATGAAGGGAAACAAACAAACACTACAACCAAAAATAAGGGGAATCAATAATCACTGGTTATTGATACCTCTTAATATCAATGAACTCTAAAAAAAGACACAGGTTAAGAGAATGGATATTAAAGTAGGATCCATCCTTCTGCATACAAGAAACACACCTAAACCTCAAAGACAGACATTACCTCAGATTAAATGGTTGGGAAAAGATTTTCCAATTAAATGGACCGAAGAAACAATTAGATTCTTTAGGATTACGAATTATAAGTTCAATGTCCTTTATATATGGCTAGAATCCACTTATGAGTGAGGACATATCATATTCATCTTTTTTGGTCTGGGTTACCTCACTCAGGATAGTGTTTTCTATTTCCATCCATTTGCATGCAAAATTNCCACCAGCAATGGATGAGTTTTCCCCTTACTCCACATCCTCTCCAGCATAGGCTTTCATTGGTGTTTTTGATTTTATCCATTATGACTGGTGTAAGATGGTATCTCAACATTGTTTTGATTTGCATTTCCCAGATCACTAAGGAGGTTGAGCATGACCTTAAGTATCTTTTCGCATTCGAAGTTCTTCTGTTGAGAATTCTCTGTTTAAGTTCAGTGCCCTATTTATTAATTGGGTTATTTAGCATTTGAACCCAAAGAAAAACATATAGTTATCCTCCTGGATATTGGAAGTAGACAATATTGCCAGGCAAAATTTGGGAGCTTGGGGGTAGGGGTCGGGTGGAGGTAAGGGGATATGGGGAGAGAGAAGGGAGAAGGGGAAGATGGCGAGAGCTTGGAGGAATAGGATGGTTGGGATGGAGGAAGGGTGGATATGGGAGCAGGGAAATACATATCTTAATTAAGAGAGCTATTTTAGGGCTGGCAAGAGACTTGACTCTAGAAGGGTTCCCAGGGGACCAAGGAGATGTCCCTAGCTTGTTCCTAGGGCAGCTAAGGAGAGGGTGCCTGAACAGGCCTTATCTTATAGCCACACTGATGAATATCTTGCATATCACCATAGAACCTTAATCTGGTGATGGATGGAGATAGAGACA
>LOEQ01002051.1:28308-44436 GCA_001685075.1 Bramus lutescens | reverse complement strand
GCTTTGTGGGAGCCTAGTCTGTTTGGATGCTCACTTTCCTAGACCTGGATGGAGATGGGAGGACCTTGGACTTCCCACAGGGTGGGGACCCTGATTACTCTTTGGACTGGAGAGGTAGGGGGAGGGGAGTTGGGGTGGGGGAAGGAAATGGGAGGAGGGAAGGAAGTGGAAATTTTTAACTAAAAAAAAAATAAATCCACTATAAATAAAATCAAAAAAATATAGCATTAAGATTTATATTGGTAATCATGTTTGTTTAAACAAAATTTAAGAAGCTTTTAGTCATTTCCCAATATAACAATTGGAAAAATTATTTGTATTTGTATCTATGTAATTAGTGTTGCTTCACTTTATTTTAATCATAAAATATTTATTGTAGTAAACCTCAAAATTATTAATTTTGTATTTTGCCATTAATACTGCATATTCTTGGGCTGAGTTTAATACAAACCAAACGTACTTAAAACAAATAAACAATAGTTTGGTTATAAATGTTTCAAAGTGACTACACAGACTCCTGAATGTTAAAATTTTCTACTAGACATCAGTAGAAAATATGTTTGAGACATTGGTGCTTGCTTTGCCATTGTGCTCTCTCTTCTACCTCTGTAGCAAGGAGGAGTATTTAAACTTAAAATCCATGTGAGTCCTATGAGATAATAATCTATTTTCAATAAAATAAAAATAATAAGAATATATAATCCCATAGTCTTCACTTGCCTTGTGTCATCTTTTGTTCTGAATTTATCTGCCTCACAGAATGACACTCTTCATCTGGAACATGCTTTAATTTGAATGTGTGACCTTTTGATCGTGGAATCACCTATGAACACTAAAGGAGTTTGTCTTATTTTCCAATGATTTACTTACCAGATGAAAAGTAAAAATTCATGTTTGTTTCCTCATAAGTCCATCTTACTTCATCTCATCTCATCCTGCTCCTTTGTAGTCTTCCTGAGTGTAAACCCGTCTAGCCACCCGCCTCCCTTAGTTACATTGGCTTCAGTTTGCTTTTAGTTTCAATTTCTTCCTTATTTTTTATTCTTTATAATTAATCACTTTTACCTTTGTACTCCTTGAAATTCATGGATTCTTTTTTCATTGTATAATGTATATGTGTATACATATAATTTTCTAAATATATTCTATACAGTCTGTGAAATGGTTCTTGTTTGTATGTCTTTAGGAAGGATTATTTAGTATTGAAGAAACGTTTGGTTTTATTTTCTAGGGATGATGACATTCCTTAGTTGTCTATTTCTTGTCCACTTACAGAGTATATCACCTTTACTTTTCACATATGCCTGTTTAAGTTTTGTTTTGAGTTTCTTTTTGTCTGTCATATTATTTCCTAAATTTCTGCACGATGTTTATGTCAGACTATGATTGATAGGCAAGCCTTATGTCATTCTATTTTGTTCTGTCCCCTAGTTAGATATCCTGGCTTTAAAAAAATGTTAGAATAAAGATTCTCAGTATTAAAAGAACAAGAGAGAGAGAGAGAGAGAACTAACCAATGAACATAAACTCGTATTTTCTTGTTTTGTTTCCTCCTTTTGGTGATTTAAAATAATTTGCCCTTTGAAATGCAATGCCTTGATGTTTTCATTGTCTTAAATCAACCTTGCCTTTTCAAAATGCCTTTGAGAACTGTGAAACTGCTGTGGGCCAGTGGAACAGAGATGGCTTCAGGATTTGCATCCAACTTACTATGCCTTAAGTTTCTTCCAAATGTTTTCCTACAATGCAAGTGTTGGTTCCGCTAGTTTTACTTTTTGAGCAAAGAGATAATGAATGTTTTGTATTTTTTATTGTCTGCCCAAGTCTTAAGTTTCTAGTCTTTGGGAAATCATTCGAGAATTATTTAAAATAAGTGTTATGGAGTAGCTGTGTTAATAAATGCAGTTGTTTTCGATCATTTTATGTGCACATACCTAAGAAGCTATACAACAGCTATGCCTTATGAGTCAAATGAATAGATATCATAAATAAACACAGGCATAGAGTCAATTAGGACCTGGAATTTACAGTTAAAGGGATGTTGTAAACTGGACAAAGAGACAGGAAATTCCGGCACAAGTCTCTTGGGGAAGCTGCTCTAAGTTTGACATCCTTGTATACTTATTACCTAATAACTTAATTTCTTTGCCATTTTAAATAGTCTGACACTGAGCATATTTATGCATGTAGAGTTATAGTATGGTCTATTGAGCTCTATGAGAAAGACTCAAAAACATCAATGTTCTATGTCATTGTTATGCTTATATTATCCTAAATGATGAGTAAAGTATCAACCTTCTTTAAAAGTTTAAACCTTCTTTAAAAATTTCTAAAAAAATTATAGAAATAGTAAAGACACATGAATAATGAAACCAATGCCAATAATTTTGAATGAGATCCATTTCTAAATAAATACATCTTTACTTTTGTTTCTTGAAATCAGTCTTCAAATATTAAACAAGGGCTTCTAGGTTTGTTTTCGATGTATAAAAATTTTGATGACACTTGTACCACCCAATCTTGACAAAGTTGTAGTAAGAGAAGTGGGAATTACCTTGGCTCTTTTAGATGCTGAAGTAGCTCAGATAATGTTTTTAGGGATCTCTATGAGCTCAAAAGTCTGTAGAGTTATTAATTTAAGTTACTAACTGATAACAGTAAAATATTTTTGATGGAAACTTCTTGTGAAATAACTCTTAGTGAAAGAGTTATTAAGTTTATTGAGAACTTCCAGGCATTATTAGGATCTACTATATTTAGTGGAAAGATTATTACAGTAAATTTCCAATAAATGTCTTATTTTTGGATCCATCATACTATTAAATCTATCATACTGTTAAATACAAGCAGAACATTATTTGAAATAATTCCCTGTTTTCCAAAAGCATTATAATATATACTTAACAAGGCACACAGTTCACTGTTCCCAGGCCAGTATCATTTCCCTTTCTAAATCTCCAAAGGCCCTTGAAAATTGTGGACTATGAGAAAAATAATTTTGAAGGTGGATATCTAGGGGCATGATCTTCAAACTCTGATAATTAAGTTAGTCATAAAACATTCTCATTTTCTCGACCTCTAAAACTTCAGTATTGTTCTAATGTTAGTAAAGAGAGAATATTGTAAGTGAGAGAAATACTTCGAATTTCTATGAGGAACGGCTAAGATGACTAATACTGTAAAATGTAATTTTCTTTCTAGCTTATTTACATTTTAAAAATGCAAATACAGACACTTCCGATTATGTAACTTCCATGCCATATTCTACCATCAATTCTTTAATTTGAATTTTCTCCTTATATTGCAATAAGACACATCTTCGATTTGATAGAAGAATTTGTCAAAGTCTAGTAAGAGGAGATTCCTAAGTAAAGGCATTAGTACAAGTAGAGAAGGCAGGATCCTCAACCCAAAATTGGTCAGATAGATATGATTCCTTACACCAAAAGATGGTTTCCCTCACTTGATAATACCTAAAGTCCTGTTTTTTAAAAAACTTAAAAGTCTTACCAAAATAAAGAAAAAAATACAGTAAGGGCAGAATGCTCCATAATCAGACACAGACATGACACATATGTTGAGAATTTAGGACAAGAAACTTATAATAATTCTGTTCAATGTGTTAAGGGTTCTTATGCAAAAGATAAACAATAAGCACAAACAGATGGAAAATAAAATAAACAGATCTAAATAGTACAAAATTAGAACAAGGAAGTCAAAATCACTGCAGCAGGACTGGAAAAATTGCTTCTTTTAAGACCACATAAAGACTAGCCATAGTACAGAAAAGGAAAGTGATGAAAAATAAATCAAGAAAAAGTACTAAAAATCTAATATAAAGAAAAACCAATGAATAAAGCAAAGAAACTTAATGGAAAATAATCTAAGTGCCATAAGAGTAATTTCAATGGATGAAATGAGTGTATAAATGAAATGAGGAGAAGGAAAATGGAATACTGAGGAAAGTCATGGGTGTAATAGTAACGGCCAATAATAATAGCACCTATGTAACAATAAGTCCAAGAAAGTGAAATGAACTTATTGAGCATAAATAACAAAATTCAGCATTATAATTGCAACATAGATAGATAATAAATGCATAGATTTCTCTTCTTGCAAAAAGCAGGAGAAAGAGCTTAAGAAGCAAGAACTCTGGGTATTATCTCTAGCTGGCATAAATAAAGTATTGTACCACATGAACATCTATAAGCCTAGTGTTTTGGGGTGACATTGAAAACAGGAGAATCAGCAATTTAAAATTGTCATCAAGTGTGTAGTGAGTTTGAATACATTCTCAGATTCATGAGTCAGTTTCCCCTGCCAAATTAAAAAAAAATAAGAAAACAAAGAAGCATATGAAGTTGGAAGGGAAAGTTAGTATAAAGAAAGGGGAAGAACTGGGGGTAGATTTGATTATAACATACTGTGTTAACATGTGAAATACTCAAAATATTAGAAAATTTTAAAAAGAAAAAGAAAGGAGAAGATAAGAGAAACTAAGAGAAAAAGCAAAGAGAATAGAAAAGAAAAAGGAAAGCAGGTGTAGGCTTGGAGAAACAACTCAGTGAGGAATGGTGCCTACCAACAAGCTTGATGAAATAAATTTGATCCAAGAAGTCACATGAAAATGTGTTCATTCAGTTATTTCTAGGACAAACTGTTTTTCAGCAGGTTTTCTTGTATTTTAATCAGACTGTCAACTTGCTAGTAGGAGGCAAAAGGGGAGGATTCAAGTGAAGGGAGCTAGGAGGGGCTAAAAGGAGGATTAGAAGGAGGGCAAATGTCAATTTTCTCCTAAAAATATGTAAATGATAAAAAATAATGTATATGTACCATATGTACAAATATAACCTTATGTGCTGGTATACATCTGTAATATTAGCAGTCATAGGCTAGGTGTAAGGCAGACACAGGAGAATTCCCAAAATTTTATTGGCTAGCCACCAGAAGTCAAATGGCAGAATCAGTAAGAGACACCCTGATTCAACAGGACAGAAAAGGAAAACCAACTCTCTTTTTTTNNNTTTTCTGACACAGGGTTTCTCTGTAGCCCTGGCTGTCCTGGAACTTTCTCTGTAGATCAGACTGGCTTTGAACTCACAAAGATCCACCTGCCTCTCCCTCCCGAGTGCTGGGATTAAAGGCATGCCATACCACTGCCCAGTGAGAACAAACTCTTGAAAGTTGGACCCTGACCTCTACTACTTGAATGCATGTGTATACACATAAAGAAATTATTTAAACATTAATTTAAACCAGACTTCGCACAAGTAAAATAAGAAGAGTATATTTAAATTTTGCAGCTAGGCTTGGTAGTTGAGGTCTTTAATCCCAGCTGCTCAATGAGCCTAAGGCCTTTGAAAAGAATAGTTCAAACCAGCCTAAGCAAGTCAGCAAAAACTTGTGCCAAAAAAGACATGGTTTCTCTGTTGTCCTTATTAGTGTTTCCTTTGCTGCAATGAAATACTGTGACCAAAAACAAGTTGTGGAAGAACAAGGTTTATTTAGCTTATATTTCAGCATTGCTGTTCACCTCTGAAGGAATCATCACAATAGGAACTCAAACAAGGTAGAATCCAGGAACCAGTAGCTGATGCAGAGGCCATGGAAGGGAACTGATTTCTGACTCGCTTTTCCAGCCTTGCTCAGTCTGCTTTCTTATGGAACCCAGGATAACCAGGCCAGGGATGGCACTACTCATTATGGCCTGGAACCTCACCCATTGATCACCAATAGAGAAAATGCCTTCATGACTGAATCTCAGCAAGGTAGTTCCTCAACTGAGGCTCCTTCCTCTGATGACTCTAACTTCTGTAAAACTGACAGACAAAACCAGGCAGTACATCTGTATAACAGGCCTCACTGTCCTGGAACTGCTTTGTAGACCAGATTGGCCTCAATTGCAGAGATTCCCCTGACTCTGCCTCATGAGTGCTGGAATTAAAGGCCTCTGCCACTTCCACCCAGTAAACAAACATTGTTTTAAGTTGGTTGTGTAGTTTATGGGTCAATTCCTCTCCTAGCTTATGTGATATCCCAGCTTTTTTTTTCTGTTTTACTATTTTTTAATATGGGAAAATAATCCTTAACTACAATTTTTCCTTTTATCCTAAAGCACCATTATCTTAAATATACATGTTTTCCTTGTAGTTATAAGTTATGTTGTAACTCCACAGCACCTTCCACTTATTGTGTCAAAAGATTGGATAATGAAGGTGCATAAGCTCCGATAAAGCAGGAACAAAAAATGAAAAACCCAAGGCATGACTGAAAAACAGCTACAAAAGTAATATGAGTGCAACTTTGTCAATAACATTTTTAAATTTAATCTTCTAAATATTCTCATTAAATATAAGAGAAAAATAGCTTAAACAGATTAATAAATTAGACCATTTGTCTTATTTGTTTTTTATTATTATTGTTTTATTGAGCTATGTATTTTCTCCACTCCCCTCTCTTCCTCCCTTCTCCACTCTGCCCTGTCCTATGGTCCCCAGGCTCCCAATTTACTCCAGAGAACTAGTCTTTTCTTCTTTGCCATGTAGATTAGACCCATGGATGTCGCTCTTAGGGTCCTCTTTGTTGTCTAGGTTCTCCGGAATTGTGAATTGTAGGCTGGTTTTTCTTTGCTTTATGTCTAAAAGACACTTATGAGTGAGTACATATTGTATTTGTCTTTCTTGTTCTGCATTATATCACTCAATATGGTGTTTTCTAGATCAATCCATTTGCCCACAAATTTCAAAATGTCATTATTTTTGCCACTATGAAGTACACCATTGTGTAAATGTACCACATTTTCTTTACTCGAGGCACATTTAGCTTGTTTCCAGTTCCTGGCTATTACAAACAATGCTTCTATGAGCATAGTTGTGCACAAGTCTTTGTGGTATGAATGAGCATCCTTTAGGTATATACCCAAAACTGGTATTGCTGGTCTTCACATAGATTGTTTCCTAATTTTCTGAGAAACTGCCAAAGTGATTTTCAAAGTACCTCTGCCCGTTTGCATTCCCAGCAGCAATGGAGAACTGTTCCTTTTACTCCTCATCCTTTCCCGCATAAGTTGTCAACAGTGTTTTCCATCTTGGCCATTCTTACAGGTGTAAGATGGAATCTCAGAGTTGATTTGATTTGTAATTTTCTGATGGCTGACGATGTTGAGCATTTCCTTAAGTGTCTTTCAGCAATTTAATATTTCTCTGTTGAGAGTTCTATGTTTATGTATATACCCCATTGTTTTATTGGATTATTTGTTCTTTTGATGACCAATTTCTTGAGTTCTTTGTATATTTTGGAGATCAGCCCTCTGTCTGATGTAGGGTTGGTGAAGATCATTTTCCATTCTATAGGCTGCTGTTTGCTGTCCTTTGCTTTACAGAAGCTTCTCAGTGTCAGGATGTACCATTTATTAATAGTGTCTCTCAATATCTGTGCTACTTGAGTTATATTAAGAAGTGGTCTCCTGTGCCAGTGTGCTCAAGTGTAATTCTGATTTACTCTTCTAAGATATTCAGTGTGGTTGGTTTATGCTGAGATCTTTGATCCTCTTGAATTTGAGTTTTGTATATGGTGATAGTTATGGATCTATTTTCATTCTTTTTCATGTTGATATTTAGTTATGCAAGAACCCTTTGCTGAATATGCTTTTTTCTTCATTTTATTATTTTTTTGCTTCTTTGTCAAAAATCAGGTGTTTGTAGTTGTGTAGATTGATATTTGGGTCTTTGATTCAGTTCTATTGGTCCTCCTGTCTGTTTTTATGCCAATACCAGGCTGTTATCAGTAATGTAACTCTGTGGTAGAGTTTGAAGTAATGGAATGTGATGCCTCCAGAAGTTCCTTTATTGTACTGGATTGTTTTGGCCATTCTGGGTTTTTTTGCTTTTCCATATGAAGTTGAATATTGTTCTTTTGAGGTCTGGGATTTTAATGGGCATTGCATTGAATTTGTAGATTGCTTTTGGTAAGACTGTCATTTTTACTATGTTAATTCTACCTACCCAAGAGCATGGAAGAGATTTCCATTTTCTGGAGTCTTTTTCAATTTCTTTCTTCAAAGATTTAAAGTTCTTGCCATACAGGTCTTCTTCTTGTTTCATT
Source organism: Bramus lutescens (assembly GCA_001685075.1). NCBI lineage: Eukaryota > Metazoa > Chordata > Mammalia > Rodentia > Cricetidae > Bramus > Bramus lutescens. The sequence goes on along the minus strand of LOEQ01002051.1, from coordinate 36,333 downwards.
AGAGTTACTCCTAGGTATTTTATGCTATTTGTGGCTATTGTGAAGTGTGATGTTTGTCTGATTTCTTTCTCTGCCCTTTTATCATCTGTATTAAGTAGGGCTACTGAACTTTTTAGTTAATCTCATATCCTGCTTCATTACTGAAGATGTTTATGAGCTGTAGATGCTCCTTGGTAGAATTATTGGGGTCACTTGTGTAATCTATCAGATCAGCAGATAGTGAGAGTTTGATTTCTTCTATTCTGATTTGTATCCACTTAATCTCCTATTGTTGTTATATTGCTCTAGCTAGAACCTCAAGTACTATGTTGAATAGATATGGAGAGAGTGGACAACCTTGTCTTATTTCTGATTTCTCTCTATTTAGTTTGATGTTGACAGTTGGCTGTCTGTATATTGCCTTTATTATGTTTAAGTATGCTCTTTGTATCCATACTCTCTCTCTGAGAACTTTATCCTGAAGAGGTGTTATATTTTGTTGAAGGCTTTTACAGCATTTAATAAGATGATCATCTGGATTTTTTTTCCAGTTTGTTTATATGGTGGATTATGTTGACAGAGGTTATTATGTTGAACCATCCCTTCATCTCTGGGATGAAGCCTACTTGCTTTTGTCATGGTAGATGACTGGAACCAAGGCCCTGATTGCACCACAAGAAGTAACCATCTGAACTTGCATCCACAGGCACCTGGAAGATTGATCACCAAGAGACACAGCCCCAACTATACCAATCAGAGGAAAAGATGGGTAGACAAGGCAATAACACACTCAACAACCCAAAGAGCCACAGGACACCAATAAAAACCAGTGGCCCTTCAAATCAAGACCTGAATAAACAAATAAAGATGAAGTAGAAGAAAATTACATAAAAATAACTCTAGGAGAATATTTGAGGTTCTTAAAGAGGAAATAAAAAATTCTCTCAAAGAAATGGAGGAAAAGACAAACAAAAAATTGGAAGTAATCAACAAATCCCTCAAATAGAATGAAGAGAAAACAATCAAACAGATGAAAGAAACCATTCAAGACTTGAATACCAAAATAGAGACAATAATGGAAACACAAACCAAAGGAATTCTGGAAATTGAAAATTTGGGAAAATGATCAGGAACTACAAATGCAAGCAGAAACAGCAGAATATAAGAGATGGAAGCAAGAATCTAAAGCATTGAAGACACAGTAGAGGAAATAGAATCATCCATCAAAGCAAACGTTAAATCTAACAAAAGTTTAACATAAAATATCAGGAATATATGAAACACTATGAAAAGACCAAACCTAAGAATAATAGGGATAAAAGTAGAAGTCCTACAAAAAAAAAACACAGAAAACATATTCAGCAAAATTGTAGAAGAAAACTCTTCCAATCGAAAAAAGGATATGCACATGAAGATACAATAAAACTTTCAGAACCCCAGATAGATTTTAACAAAAAATGTTCCCTTACCACATAATAATCGAAACACTAACCATGAAGAATAATGAAAGAATATTAAGAGCCATAAAGAAAAAAATGCCAAGTAGCATATAAAGCTGTTCAATTATAAATACACCTGACTTCTGAATGGAAAAAATGAAAGCCAGGAGGTCCTGGTCAAGTGTTAATGCAGACATTAAGAGACCAAGGATGATAGCCCAGAGTACTATACCCAGAAAAACTTTCAATCACCTTAGACAGATATTCCATGTCAGAACCAGATGTAACAAATACCTAGCCACAAACACAGTACTATGCAAATTAATAGAAGGAAAAGTTCAACCCAAGGAAGTTAGTTGCATCCACAATATCACAGACAATAAGTGATCTCACAGCAGCAAATCTCAAAGAAGAGAAAAACACACACACTAACATCATTAACAATGAAAACTAAATTAACAGGAGCTAGCAATCACTGGTCATTAATATTCCTTAATAAAACTGGACTCAACTCACCTATAAAAAGACACAGTCTAACAGACTGGATATGAAAACAGAATCCATCCTTCTGCTTAATTCAAGAAACACACTTTAACCTTAAAGACAGACATCACCTCCGAGTAAAGGGTTGGGAAAGACTTTTCCAGTCAAATGAATCTAATAAATTAGACTTTTAATGTAAACACAAGTAATCTGGTCATAGTAGTCACAACTGTAACTTTAGCACTTAGGAGGGAGCATCAGAAGGCAGCATGGGGCAGTAGTGAGATTAAAACTAGCATTGGATGCATGGCAGACTCTGTCTTTATAAACAAACTAATTTTTAAATGACATTTAAAAATTAAAATAGTAATTTTAAATATTAACAAAAATTTGACCACGTGTTGTTTTTTTAAAATTTAAATCAAAAGGATATTTTTAAAGTAAATGAACATTAATTAAGCAACATTAGTATTAACTAATCATAACTGTGGAGACAGTTATCTTATTCACGAGAAGAAAGTTATCTGAAAAGAGAAGAGGCTTCCTTAGATGATTAATGTACTAACTCTTTAAGAATGTATAGCAATTATAGATGTATATACATCTAGCAACATCAAAATGTGTAATATAAAGTTTGGCAGAGTGAAAAGAAAAGGAAAAGGAGAAGAGCAGGTTTGGTGGGAAAATGAAGTTTCCTGTGAGCTTCGGAAACTAGATTTTAACCCTAAGACCCACATTTCAGGAGACGATTGCCTGGAATTTGTTAACTGACTCCGCCATTCATGCCATACTGCTTTTTCATACCCAGTCATAAATAAATGAATAAACAAATAAGCAAACAATTATTGAATAAATAAAACAAAAATATATAGATAAAAACTATATTTTTTCTTCTTAAACTACATATTTAATTACCTTTTCTTTTTTGATGTTTGATCTTAATTTTACTTTAAATGTAAAGAGTCATGTGTACAGCCTAATAATTAATCAAACAAGGTCTTATAGAACATTTCATTTTTCACTGTTGGAAATTATCTTCTAAAAACCATGATGGTAAATCCCATTTATTTCATTTAATTCACATAGTAAATTTTGATGTGTTCCTTCTAGAACCATCTATACATGTCTTACATTCTAATATTTAACTTGTTACCTAAATGTCTCTCAGCATGTTTCAGTAGGAACATATTTTTACTTGGGGAGTTATAGTCTTATTGGCCTTTAAAGAACAAAGAGGAAGAAAATTAAATAGAGAAATAGGAGACTGTAGACAGATGAGGAAGAAAGAAAAAATAGTAAAAGAGCAACTATAGATAAGATGCTGAAAATCTGCTTCATTTAACTCAAACTGTGGTTGGACCGTAGCATCCACCAACACTGCACACAGAGTTAACAGAAAGGAATGCAGAATTGCTATGAAGACAACCACTTAGCTTTGATAATCTTCGACAAAGGCTGCTGGAGCAGAAGGACACAGTAACTTCCTTTCTTAACAGACATGTTGACATCACGCAGTGGATGGCTTAAACGGAAATGCTCTTCATTTTGTGTCAGACTCTCTTCACAGCCTTGGAACCCACACTTCTTGTTGATGCCAGCAACAACCTTCATCTGCCAAGTACAGTGTTTCAGACTCTATATATTTCATTCTCAGTAGCAGCAATTAAACTTGAACACCTTTTTTCCCAAAACCTCTTCTATTTAATTTTCAGAACACTCTATTTACTTGGGTATTCAGGTACCTCCAGCTAACCCTCCTCATTTTCATCTGGCAATTCCCACATTTGCAGTGCTCTCCCCAAAGCTTGTGACCAGGAAATAGTCAATGGTTTTCGATGGACTATTTAGCGAGAACCACAAGTGTGACGGGACTAAAAAATGTTATTTCTTCTCTTCAGCATTTCAGAACAGAACTTACCATGGCTTTAGTTATTGAAAACTGATAACCCCCCATGACTAGACTGATTTGTCTTTTTTGAAACTAATCAATTTTCCCTTTCAGATTAAAAACATTAATTTAAAGAATTAGTTACAATACAATTATATCATTTACTCCTTTTCTTTTCTGCTTCCAACACATACCATGCCCTTCCCTTCCAGCACCTCCCAGATTCTTCTCATAGTCCTTCATAAATATATAACTTTTGAAAGTAAGAATATTGTTTATAAATATCATATATATATCAAATACACATATTTACCTTTGATTTAATGATTTATTTCATTTTCCTTTTATTTTTGAGAACATTTTATAATTATATCATATTTCCCTTTCCTTTTCTATCTCAAAACAATAAAAATTGTTATATATCCTTCCTAGATCCATTAAAATTCATGGCATTTTTTCATCAATATTATAACATGCATATAAGTATAAATATATATACTCTTTCCATTATAACAATATTTTTATTTTCATCTATGGATGTAGGGTAATTTTCTGTTATATGTCTTTTCACATAGATTTGAAACATTTTATTCTGTTCATTGTAGTACTCATTTAACACCAGAGTTGAGTTTAAAATACGACAGAAATTTATAAACTTTGATGTTGCTGTAAACATTTTCTTTCAAAATGTTCTTTGTGTATAGAAATTCACCTCATCGTTGTTGCTTGCATTTTGTGTGTATATGATTATTTTCTTTAGCTACTTTTAGACATGGTTTTAAACTTTTCCACAAAAGAATAAAGTTTCCTATGTCAAAGATTATATATTTTGAAAATATATATCTCTTCCTTTCTTACTTGGATTTTTACTTTTGTTTGTTTTCTTGTCTAATAACTTTTGCTAAAACTTCTTGTATGACTTTGAAAAGAAGCTACAAAATGTTCTATTTCACACAAGCTTTTCTCTAGGAAATTGTAGCTTTTTATCATTCAGAACTTTATTGGCCATGTTTTTAATATACATTTTAATATTTTATTCCTATTTTGCTGTGTTTACTGATTTTTTGAATATGTGTCCAATGATATCAAATGATGCTTCTGCATCAATGAATATGACCATGACCTGTGTTCTCTCTTGCTATGTTGTCTGCTAATAGGATGTATTTCATATCTTAACTTCCATGTTAAGCCATATTCATATTTATAAAAAAATTCAAAATGATTCATGGCACATTACCTAATAGTATACAATTGAATTATTAGCTGAATTGTTTTTATTTCATAATGGCTTTTGCATCAAGGTTCACAAACATGTTTTTCTTATGCATCTTTTGTCCCAAATTTACTGATGTATGGATCTAGGTCTCACTAGATGTTAGGAATTAAAACAAGTTTTTAATTTTTACTTTTTCAGCATGAGAAATACTTACCCTGCTTTAAAATATTTTTCATGAAACTTGCCAATGAAACTGTAAGACTGAAAGCTATTCTTTGTTGGAGGAATGATTTAATTGACCTAATTCCCTTGCTAGTATACATCAACAAGACTTCCTCCTTGAGACTTATTTTAGTACTAGGGTTTCTGTGTGTAAGAATTATATATATATATATATGTTACCAAATTTGTCATGATGTTTTTATTTATTAAATCTGTAAGGAAAGATTTACTTTTCATACTTTATGATTTGATTTTGTATACATTGAAGTTATTAAACTCTTATTTACTCCACTATTTGCTTATTTTTTATTGTTTGGATGTTTGAGACAAGGTTGTTATACGCATGACTGTCCTAGAACTCAGAAACCTGCCTGCATCTGCCTCCTGAGTACTGAGATTAAAGGTGTGCACCACCATCCTTGATTTAGTTCATTGTTTTTTGTAAAATATTTAAATTTCTTTCTTATTTTACAAATATGTATAGATATTCTCTTTGAAATTACAATAATTACATTGTATATTTTTAATTCTAAATGTGTAGATTTTTAAGTACAAAATATAGTTAAAACTTTTTTCTAGTAACTGTATCTACATCTACATTCATTTCTGTCAGCTTCAAGAAATCATAATTTTAGACATTATGTATAATAATACATGATTTAACAGTCCCTTCCAGTCCATTATAATCTTGGTCTATATATCTACCTTTTAGCTTAATAAATCTTGATAGCACTGTAATATTAGCCTTTTAAATCTTGTGATACCACATAGTGAACCCCATCACTTTGTAACATACCCTATGGAGGGAAAAGGATGGCTCAAAAATTTCAGAATACTCATAAACCTTACACAATCCACAAGATACCTCCCCAAGTTACAGAAGCAATCAGCAATTGTCGGGGAACGTAGGAAGAAAGGACTCTTCAGTGATGCGGACTTCAGGTTGGGCAGTCTTTGGTAATGTAGATGAGTTTTAGTTACTTATGCCCTTGTAGGTAACTGTTCATCCTTATTCCTGTTGTAACCCCAGTAAAGTCATCAGTTCATTGTTCTAGACATGAATATACTTGTCTTCCTTGATCTTTCCTTTATCTCTAATCCTGTTCTAACAGGATAGAGATTTGTTCAAGTCTCCATAGGAGAGCTCAAATAGGCAGACAATAAAAATGGAAATGGAAAACTAATTTTTTTTTTAAAAATCTGTCTTAATTGTCCTTATTTTTGCCATTTCAGTCTTTGAGAGTCCAAGTAATTCCTTAGTTGATTCAGTGGGTCATGTTCTTATGGTGTTCTCCATCCCCTCTGTCTCCTAAAATCTTTCCTCCATACTTTTAATGGGGTTCGCTAAGCTCCAAGGGGAGATTTTCCAGTGTTGAACCTCGACTGCATTTGGTCCTATGTTGCATTTGATTGAGGTTTTGATCTACAGGCCATATTATAGCTCCCCAAACTACCCAGGTTGATTCTAGGACAGAGGGTCAACCTCTGAAAACTGATAATGGGGTCCCTTTGCAAAGGACAACATCTGCTCAGTACGTTGAAGTAGGAATATACCTGCATGTAGCCTTTACCCCTGCTTCGTAGTATTCTAGTCTCTTTTTTGTGGAAAGAATCGCTGCAGCTTTCAAAAAGAAAAACCTGGACACCAAATAAGCCACAAAAACTTGTGTGTGTGTGTGTGTGTGTGTGTGTGTGTCCCTAGAAAATGTTTATGTTGATTTATTATTTACTTTCAGTGGCAGTATTTTCCTTCATAATTTTTGCTGAAATTGAACATTTGAATCCAGTAAGCAATGTGATGAATCTTAGAATCAGATTCTCCTTCCTTGGGGTTTGCTATTTATTGTCTGTAGTTTTGGTTACTGTTCTTCACTTTTTGTTTTTTTTATTACTTTATAAATAATACCAATAAAAAATTCCACTTTCTGCCCTCCTCTCACTTCCCTCCTGCTCCCCCACTCCTCCTTCCCCTCTCTCCCAACAGTCCTAAGAGAGGGCAGGGTACCCTGCCCTGTGGGAAGTCCAAGGCCCTCCCCCTTCCATCCAGGCTTAGGAAGGTATGCATACAAATAGAATAGGATCCCAATAAAGCCAGTACATGCAGTAGAGACAAATCCCAGTGCCTTTATCATTCGTTTCTCCATCTGCCCCAATTGTCAGCCACATTCAGAGAGTCCAGTTTGAACACATGCTCGTTCAGTCCCAGTCCAGCTGGATTTGATGAGCTCCCATTAGCTCAGGCACACTGTCTCAGTGGGTGGAAAAACCCCTCATGGTCCTGACTTCCTTGCTCATATTCCCCCTCTTTCTGCTCTTCAATTGGACCTTGGGAGCTCAGTCCAGTGCTCCAATGTGGGTCTTTGTCTCTATCTCCACCCATTGCCAGATGAAGGTTCTATGGTGATATTTAAGATAGTTATCAGTCTGACTATGGGACAAGTTCAGTTAAGGCACCCTCTCCTCCACTGCCCAGGGTGCTAGCAGGGGTCATCCTCATTGACTCCTGGGAACCCCTCTAGAGCCAAGCTTCTTGCTAACTCCATAATGTCTTCCTTAATTAAGATATCTCATTCCCTGCTCCCATACCTGTCCTTCCTCAATCTCAACCATCCAACTCCCCCAAGCTCTCTCCAACCCTCTCCTCCCTTCTCTTTCCCCCTCTCCCTTTACCCCACCCTTACTCCCATGCTCCCAACTTTTACATGGCGATCTTGTCTGCTTCCAATTTCCAGGAGGATCTATACATGTTTTTCTTTGGGTTCACCTTAATACTTAGCTTCTCTAGGATCATGAACTAT
>LOEQ01002051.1:2365-22299 GCA_001685075.1 Bramus lutescens | reverse complement strand
CACACACACACACACACACACACACACACACATATGTTTAAACATGTGTATCAATTGCCTGATCTCATAAATCAGATTTCTTTTTCTCAATGATCCTTAGTCGATAGTTAATTTTCCTTCTGTCAGTGTCAAAACATCCAGGGTATCTCGAATTTTTGAAGATGAGTATTTTTCTACAAAGACAAGAACAGAACCCTGCCCCAAACTTACTTGCTTTCTTTACCACCTGTATCATTGTCACCATTGTGGATGAGCTGTCATTTCTCTTTTTCAAGAGGTGTCTCCTTTGCAAACATAAGCTTTATTAATTTTTATGGTATCCATAATTTTTCTTCTCCTGTGGAAACAAGAGTAAAACACCTTCCCCAGTGCAGCACTTCTCCTGGCTTCCTTTGTGAGATCAACATGTCCTTGAAATAAACTGGCTGATTTAATTCAGAAGACTTTTCTATTATCCAATGTTTCTCGCTCCTGTTGTCCCTTTCTCATTAGCATTAAGAAAAGTCAAGATTAATAAAGCATTATGTAATCTATTTCTGGGGGCTTTTTCCACCCCTTTCTGTCTGTTTAACATATCCTTTGCAGTTCAATTTGATCTTCCTATAATTGCCTAACCTGTAGGATTATGTGTTATACCTTTAATATGTTTAATATTAAAATAATAATAATTAATAAGTAAAAAAACATGTAGCATTTTCTTAGAGACATACTCTGAACCATTATCTATCTTTATTTGTCTTTACCAATGATAGCCATAACTTCTAATAAATATGTGATTATTGAATCAGCCTTTTCTGAGCTTAAAGCAGTTTCTCACCAAAAACATGAGAAGTTTCAATGGTATGGTGTACATATTTTAATTGTCCAAATTCTGCAAATTGGAATACATCCATCTACCAGATTTCATTAAAGTGTATTTTGGGCTATCCCCTGCAGGTAGTAGTGTTTGATTATAGAAAGAACAAGTAGAACATCTCTTTATAATCTCCTTAACTTTTTGCCATGTAATAGAAAACTCTTTCTTTAAACCTTGGCTACTGACATGATTTTTTTTTATGAAATTCTGAGGCCTGCAATATACTTCCAATCAATGATTCATCAATTTCTGCATTACCTTGTGCTAAGGACATAGCAGACTCATATGGGATCAGATGTGTGTTATGTATATAGGACAAAGCCTATTCCTGATTAGGTCTTACACCTGGATAAAAATGAAGTCAATTCTGTATCATCTCATATAAATTCAGCTGTTTCAATATGGAAGACAACTCTATCTGCATATTGTAAATTAGTAGCTATACTAAGAGGTTCTTTAAAATGCATTATCACCACGAGAACAGCATATAATTCTGCCTTCTGGATATAATGATAAGGGCTTTGTTCCATCTTACTTAATTCTTCTGATTTGTAACCTACCTTTATTGATTTGTTTTCATCAGTATAAAATCTATGGGCTCCAGTTATTGGAACAACATGTACTTTTTTGGGAAGAATCCAAGCAGTTCTCTTTAAAAGGTTAATTCTATCACTTTTGGGATAATTGTTATTAATTTCTCCCAAAACATTAGCACAAGCTCTTTGCCATGGTTCATTTTCATCCCATAACTTTTTTATTTCATTATTAAAGAAAGGCACTATAATTTCTGCTGGGTCTATACCTGTTAACTGACAAAGTCTTAATTTACCTTTTATAATTAATTCAGAAACATTTTCCATATAAGTTTTAAATTTTTTGCTTGGCTCATCTGGTAAAAGATCCCTTCTAATATAATATCATCCCTCTGCATTAAAATTCCTGCAGGAGAAATTCTGGAGGCAATATTACTAGAATACAATTAATATATGAATTTGCCCTATCCACATGTGTCTCCTCTAATTTCTTCTCAACAATTGTCAATTCCTTTTCTGCTTCAGCTGTTAATTTTCTGGGACTATTCAAATCTTTATCACCACCTAAGGTTTTGTTAAATGAATTATTAGATCAGGTTTATCCCAAAAGCTGGTCATAGACTGGAATTGTCTCCTAATAATCTTTGAAAGTTATTAATAGTCCACAACCAGTCTCCCATAATTTGTGCTTTTTGTTTTCTAAATTTCTGCAAACCTATTTTATAACCCAGGTAATTGGCAGAAACTCCTCTTTGTATTTTTTTCAGGCACAATTTGTAATCCTCATTTTGGCAAAACTTTCTTATTTCTTCATTCTTTCTAAAGTATCTATGCTTGAATCAGATAGCAAAATATCATCTATGTAACGGTAAATTATAGACTTAGGAACTTGCTTACATATTATTTCCAGTGGCTGACACACAAAGTATTGGCACAGAGTGAGTATATTGAGCATTCTTTGTGAGAGGACAGTCCATTAATATCTCCTAATAGGCTGAAAATTATTAAAAGTAGGCACTGTGATGATGTAGGAGGGTCTTCTGTCTATCTTTTGCTTTCATTGTTTAATTAATAAAGAAAACTGCTTGGCCTGGTAGGTCAGAACATAGGTAGGCAGGGAAGACAGAACAGAATTGTGGAAGGAAGAAAGCAGAGACAGGCCAACACCATGCTTCTCCTACCCAGGATGGACGCTGGTTAGACTCATGCTGGTAAGCCACAGTTAAGTGGCGACACACATTATTTGAGATAGGTTAATCAAGTTGTGAGTGTTAGCCAGTAAGAGGCTAGAGCTAATGGGCCAGGCAGTGTTTAAAACTTATGTTAAACACACAACAATAAAACCCTGTAAAGCTAGTCATGCGGGAGCCAGGCGAGATGAAAAGCAGGCCTGCTTGCCTCATCACTACACTGTGAAGGCAAATTTTTCTCTATCCTTTTCTTATAAAGGTGTAGTGAAGAAACAATCTTTCAAATCAATAACTGTAAGAGGCCATACTTTTGTTAATAGAGAAGGGAGAGGAATTTCAGATTTCAGATTGTAGAGGAACCATAGACTGAATTACCTTATTGACAGTTCTTAGATCTGTCACCATTCTCCATTTACCAGATTTATTTTTAACAACAAATACAGGAGAATTCCAAGGTCTGGTGGATTCTTCAGTATGGTGAGTATCTAGTTGCTCTCGTACCAGATGTTCTAAAATCTGCAACTTATCTTCACCTTGAGAGCATTTCTTAACCCATATCAGTTTCTCAGTTAACCATTTTAAAGGTAAGGCTGCTGGTACTTTCAAAGCTTTGCTAGTTGCTTTAGGTTCTTTTAGAGTCTGAATGGCTGGTGACCTTTGTGTGTAGTAACTTATAATATCCTTCCCAGAATTATGAGTTCCTGGGGCTGCAGGAATGTTAATCTGGGTGTTCCATTGCAGTGGTAGGTCATGACCCCATAAATTTACTGCAATATTTGCCACATATGGCCTCAATTTCTCTCTTTGACTGTCTGGCCCAATACTGTCAACCAATCTCGTGTTTTGTCTAACTTGAGATATGGTTCTAATTCCTAGTAATTGAACATCTGACTCATGAAGAGGCCAGTTTGGATGGCAAGATTCTGGAGTAATGATACATCCACACCTGTGTTTATCAAACCAACAGTTACAATGCCATTTACACACACTCTAACCTTTGGTCTTTAATTATTTATAGAAGTCTGCCAGAATATACATATCCTATTTTCTAGTGGAATTTTTGACTTATCCTCCATGTTTATGCCATCATCTAGAACAATATGGATTTTTACAAGATGAGTCTGGATTTTTTTTAATTTTCCTGGTGAGACATGTCATCCTCAGTGACTGGAAATGAATTACCACTTCTGTCTTGGGGCCCTGCGAGAAGCCCCTCAAGGGGTTTCTCAATGATTTTGGGTTGCATTGTCTGTCTTTTGTTGATCTGCATTCATTGGTCCAATGTCGGCCTTTGCCAAACCTTCTACATTTATCTGAATGCTGAGTCTTCCTATTCTTGCCATTCCCAGAGGTGATATTATTCTTAGGAATTATTTGTCTAAAATCCCTTATCTGATTAAATTAAAACATTTGGCATTTTGATGTCTTCTCATTCCTTTGGAAGTTGCTTTTCCTACACAGGCTTCAGTACTATAGTCAAGTGCCTTAATGTTCATTGTATGCAAGATCCATTTGTCCATACATGCTGATCTAATCTTTAAAGGCTCAAGTATCTTTTTTCCATTCAAGTTGGCATTTTCAAAAGCCAGAGATTCATTAAATACTCATCTAGCATTTGGGTCTATTACTCCTATTTGTATAGGCTTAGTTAATCTTTGTAAAAAGTCAGTGAAGTGTTCTTTCTGGCCCTGTTTCACCCTGGTATATGATTCAATTCATTTTTCTAGATCTTGAATCTTGTCCCAAGCATTTAAGCCTGCTTTGTGGCACAAGGAAAAGATTAGTTCAGCATAAAGAGCTTGAACCTGTGGGTCAGCATAAGGGCCTTCACCAAGAATTTGATTTTGGGAATCTCAAGGCCTTCTGCTTTTCCTATTTCCAAAATTTTTGCCTATTCTCTGAAATAAAATCTAAACATTAATGGAGGCCCATTATCTAGGACTGTTGAAACTAACTGAATCCAGTCATGTGGCATTCCTTTGATGCTAGAAGACTATGACTTTATCATCTCCCTAACAAATGAGGAATGCAAGCCATAAGTTACAACAGCTTGCTTAATTTATTTTAGATCATTTATTCCTATAGGTATCCATCTACATCTTTTGGATCCTTTTCGGAATTTTAAACTTAATGATTTGTCAGAGTAGATTACAGGGTAGGAAGCTAAAACCCTAGCTAAGTCATCTCTGACAGCTACTGGCAATGTTGAATCCTGTCTTTGTGCCTTCTTTCCCTGTTAATCAGCTCCAATATTTTCCTCAATTATTTCAAAACATTTTACTATTGTCTTTTGTAAAGCCTGAACCTCCTGGCCTGTATTTATTTCTCATGATTTCATTTTGGCACTTAGCCTCTGGTCCTCATTCTGCAAATGTGATTCCAAGTTCTGATGCTTCTCCTTCAAAGATAACATCTCATCTTTGGACATTAGTTGAATAACATGCAGATTGCCATCTGGGAGAGACATTCTATCTGCTAACTTATCATTATATTTTAACAAATTTTGATTGTCAAATTCAACAGTATTAATTCTTTCAGATAACTTCCTAGTAGCCTTAGATAGGGATTCAATTTTGTCTGTCAAATTAATGTTATCCATTTTAATAGTATTAATTTTTTCAGGTAACTTTTGATTTTCGATGGTATTAATTCTGTCAACTAGCTGTTCATTATGAATTTGTAAAGACTGCATTATTCCTAAAAGTGCCATATTCTTTCATTAAGAAAGAATATGAAGAAAATAACTGAGTCCCAATAACCAATAAATAGAATTATCACCATAACCATATAAGACTAGCATAATACAATGCATAGTATTAGCAAAAATGTTACTAAAGTTTCAATATTAATGTAGTCTGCCACATTGATGTATTAATTACCTGTTATATGATCCAGTAAACCATATCATGTGTAGCAATCTTTATTGTCCTGCAGATGTTGTGGTTGCAGAGTCTTGGTGGCAACAGAAATGGTCTTGAGCCAGTTTAGTTTCCCAGCCTCTTTAGTTTCACACCTTGGTACTGGTTAAATACTGAGAAATATACTTTGCTTAACAACATAGAAGCAATTAAATCAATTCCAAACACGGAGCAAGAAACCCAGAACTCATGGGCAGGGAGCAGAAACCAGAAGCTGCCGGAGTCGCCACATGGAAGGAGCTGGGCCAGGAAAGTGGGCCAGGGAACCACAGCAGGGAACTGTGCCAGGGACCATTGTAGTTTTGCATGATGTGGTTGGGAAATTTCCAAGTTGCCACATGCTTTAAGCTCAGCTAGGCAGAAGTTCTAAAAAAAATTGCACACACTTAGATAAAAGCAGGCAGGTTTGGGAGACAGTTTGGGCCATAGACTGGGCAAGGCCTGTAGGTCCAAGAGGTAGACATGGAGTTTGAATCCACGTGGGCACCAGATGAAGAAGAAGGACACTTAAAAGAAATCCCACACTATCTCAGAATTGAGAAATAGACAGTTATTTAAGGGTAGACTAACAAATCAGTATACTCAGCTGTAATGGAGATCAGAAACCACATTCCGCAGACAGAAAATCAGTCCAGATGCATGCTTTACATCTGTATAAATAGGAATAGAAGCCATGCACCAGTAGGTGGGTAACTACTTGCTGTAAGACTCCCTACAGTACCAGTATGTATTTGTGTGCAATATCAAAATATCAACATTTATACATATTTGTAAGACATAATGTGTCTCTATGGTTAAAATATAATGTTGTGAATATATATATATATATATATATCACATAAGTTATATTTTCTTTATAGGCACCCCATAAATATCTATGTTCTATGAAGGGAAATAAAGATCTCTGTTTTTAAGAAAATAACTAGATATTTTTTCAATATCTTTGTCCAGTAAGTCTTTTGGGAACAGTTATTTTCACTAGGTAAAAGTCTCTAGTAGACAGTTTTGCTTTCCAAGCTACTTGCTCAGTAGAAAACTACGGATGTATGTGTTATCTTGAAAAACTGTCCTTCACTAATACACACTATATAAATTTACTCTGCTGAAATTATGTCAAGCTCTTCTAAGGCTTTGTTAATGACTATTCCACTTGCCTGCTGTTAATCCAGTAATTACACAAATAAGTAATAATATTCTGTATTTGTCTTTCTGTGCCATTTTTTTCACTTAGCCTAATATCCTACAATTCTATCTATTTGTGCAAATTAAAGAATTTCATTCTTGAAACTGAATATCTGTATGAATTCACTTGCAAAGGGAGCAACTTAATCTCTAACACTCAATATACATGAAAAATAACTGAAAATGGGACAAAAACTTAAATATTAAACCTGAAAATCTGGATCAACTACAACACATACGATACAAATTACATGCATTTGGATACAGTTCTAGAGAAAATATTTTTAAAATTATCCCCAAAACAAAGAATAAAAAGCAAATGTTTCATAAATGAAAAGTTTATTTCACTTTATAAACAACTGAAAAGTTCATTCACAAGAAACAAAATAATATTAATCTGAAAAAATATTACATTAGGGAAAATATTTCCAAGCTATGTATTGAATAAATAATTTATATAAAATGCATAAATAGTCCAAATAAAGCAAGTAATATTCACAATAAAACAATAATTTAAAAACTTGATATTAAAATTGTAAATGGAGCTAGAGAAATGGCTCAGCAGTTTAAAGCATTTAATGTGCTTTCATAGGACCTAAACTCAGTGTCTAGTTGCTTATAACCTTCTATAACTCCACTTCCAATAACTTTGGCCCTTTTTGACCTCAAGGTATCTACATTCTTATGCACATACCCACACAGAAACTTACACACATGTTCTTAACATGCATAATCAATCAAGAGGTTCACTGATGTATGTATGGATAAATAATGAAACAGAATTTCTTTCTACAATTACAGGCCATATTTAATTTTAACACTGAATTTCTATATATTCTCTTTTTCCAATTCCCCATGTTTACCAAACTCTTGGACTTACAGAGGAATACTTATTAACTAATCATTCATTATTCATGGAGAAATTAAACACATTCTAAAATCAGTCATCTGAGCTCTACTCATTTTCTGAAAACTAATATAACAAGATAATAAATTTTTCAAAAAATAAAAATCATTCTGTTAATTTTAATCAAAGGGAATATAAATTTATAAGGGTTAATTTTTTTCTGAGTCATGGTAGCAATTTTTTTCTTCTATGTAGTAATCCAGTAACATAAAATAAAATATTTTTGGAGAGATAAAATATTTTGAACATATATGTAAATGGAAACCATGTAATTCATCATTCCAATAAGGACATGAGTTCATAAGGACCAACGATCAGTCATCACACCAAAGTAAATCAGTGCTAAACCTAAACTAGATAGCTTTGGTTGAAACCTATGAGACAATGTGAAAGAATAAGCAAATATAGAAAATAGTATAATTTGCATAAGTTTTACTACAGGTTGTGAACTAGATTGCTATGGCATTTATTTTTTAAAATCCACCAGTCATGTCATCAATGCTAAGGCAGCTTTTGGGAAAGAAGACATGTGGGTCCATTCAATTTAATCTCATGTTTTCACAAAGTTCAAACAAGAAATCATAAAAAGATGCTGAGTTTGAATGAACAAGTCAGAGTGGATGACCAAACTACACAAAACTTATATTTTTAGTGTCAAACATGGAACTGCATTTGTTTCTGTAAATAACACAAGTGGGCACACATAATGAAAACAAATCTTTTACCAGACTTTACCCTCTACACACTAAACAGCTTTCCATTATCCTACACTACATTTGTAAAATCAAACCATTCTGGAATAAACGTCAGCTATTTTGTCATATCCGTCAAGTACTAAGTTACTTATTCTTTGTATCATCTTCATTGTTAGAACAAAAATTAAATTTTATACTGATTTAACTGTCCAGATAATTTTCTTACAATACAATGATGCTAATACTGTATTCAAATTGAATTTACAAGAGATATGGAAGTGCTATTAGGGAACTCAGGTACAAAAAAAAATTCCTTAAAATACAATAACTGTATGGCAAGGAAAGTAGTTTTGTCAGGAAAGCACTTGTAATGTAAGGGTAGGGACCTGGGACCCATGTGAAAAATTGAAAAAAAAATCCAAAACAAAATAAAACACAACTCAGTGTCAACTGTGAACCTTGAAAGCTAAAATGATTATATTCTTATTGTTATAATAGTGACATAAATATTTGGTGAGCAACCAAATACTTCCTCTCAAGTTCAATCCACAAGAAAGAACTCATGAATTGTTGAATAGCTGCTTGTTCATCCTAGCAGCCCAGAACCAAAATAACCACACAGAAACCATAATAATAATAGCACTTCTCATCCCATTAGCTCTAGCTTCTTATTTGCTAATTCTTACAATTTAACCCATTTCTATTAATCTGTGTATTGCCATTTGGCAGTGGCTACTGGTAAAGTTTCAGCATGTCTGACTCTGGAGGCAGCTCCATAGCACCTCTCTGACTCTGCCATCTTCCTCCCAGCATTCAGTTCCAAATACCCAATCTGCCTCAGTTCTGTCCTGCTATAAGTCCAAAGCTGTTTCTTTATTCATTAACCAATAAAAGCAACACATAGACAGAAGGACCTCCCATACCAATGAGTGGCACTGTTATCTGAACAATGATAACAATAACAAAATGAGAATGAGTAGGTCGCAGGATCTAGGGGAGAATAAATAACTATTATTCTTATAAAGGGACACTTTTGTAAAGGAACGGGCTGTATCCCACTGCCCGGCTAGCTTAACCCCTGAAATAAGCACACAGAAATTGTATTAATAAAATTACTTCCTGGCCCATTAGCTCGAGCCTCTTATTGGTTAACTCTTACACCTTGATTCAACCCAATTTCTAATAATCTATATGTCAACACATGGTCATGGCTTACCGGGAAAGATTCTAACCAGTGTCGGTCTCAGGCAGGAGAATCATGGCATCTGCTGCACTGCCTTCTTCCTCCCAAAATTCAGTTCTGTCTCCCCGCCAATCTAAGTTCCGCCCTATCAACTAGGCCAAGGCAGTTCAATGAAAGCAACACAAATACAGGAGGACCATCTACACAAGGACACAGGATTAAACTGCTTAGCAAACACTTACATTAAGTTCATATATAATTCAACTTTTAACCCTTATTAGAGAAGTTTCCTTTTACAGTAGTTGGTGCTTAACAGAGAGAATCATCAACTAGTTAAAGTGAAGCGGATGCCTGTGGCATGCAGAGTTCTAAGTAAGCCATTTACATCATATCTCATCCACTTAAAGATTATGTATCGATGTGGTGTGCAGTGATTTAGAAAGACTGACAATGTCAACTTCCAGGCATTACAAGCACACACACACACACACACACACACACACACACACACACATATCCACAAGAATACACACCCCCACCCCAGCCCCCACACATAAGTTAAAGAAAGAATCAAAGATATAGTGAAAAAAATGAATGATATTTTTGCCAAAAATTGATTTGTAAACAAACATATTATTAGATGCTTCTCCACAATTCTGGTCTTAGTTTTAACTGTATCATTTAGTATTAATTTCACATATTGCTGCTTAGAACTCTTCTAGTATTCAGAAAAGAAAACATGTATTATACATTTTTATATCTTCATATCATATTCCTGTTTATTCAAGAAAAATGTTTAAAATATTGAGGTGATGAAAATAAATTCCATATGGTTTCCTTAATACACTAGAAGAAAATAATCATTGCAGTAATCTATGACAATATCTATAACTTACACTTTTGGGTATATGCAGTCAATCTGTGATTCATATGCAACTCTGTCTATCTTGGTTGGTGATCCTTTCATTCCGCCACACAAGTGCATCTTCATGCAAGTGTTTTAATTGGCATGAAAGTGAAATCTGTGAGGTTTTATGTCTCTTCATGTTTACGCCTAATTTCTCCCCAAGTCCTGGAAAATCAGCTTATGTTAAGAGCTGTAGGGAAGAAAGAAGCAAAAGAAAATCCTTTGTCATCCAGAAAAAAAGGACTCTGTTCTAATTAGAAAATGACAAGTATCCTTTTATTTTGATCACAGATGCAGATCATATCATTCACAGTAGAAATTAGACAACACAAGTATATTTTATATACCAGAAAAGAAACTCAAAGTTTCATGAATTTTAATGTCACAAATTTACATTTTAATACTTATATTAGTAAATTATAATGAAGTGTGAAGGAATCAAGGAACTGCCTGAACTGTCATCAAACAGATTAGCTAATTTTACTCTATATACTTAATATGATACCTTGGTAAACCCCTTCTAATTACAAAATTATACATTTCACTGTGCTATTGAAAAACATTTATATTAAATTATATATAAACTATTTATATTAAAAAATCATTATATTTTATGTTGGTATAATAGATTTTAGAAAGAGACTGTATTGCAAAACACTTACTAAAATGAGTATTTATAATTTTTCTTAAGTTTTAAAATCACAATATCAACAAGTAAAACAAGATTTAGAAATGTGAGCATATGGCATCACAAAAATATGATTCCCCTATAAAATAGGCCAAAGGAACAGAAAATGAGTGCAAACACAGCCTATTTACCATATTGTGGGTCTTCCCCAGTGTCCTTTATTTGAAAAGTAGTTGCTTACATTCAGTAATTATTCCGTAGAACACATATTGTTCAAATTTCAGTTAAGCATTAAATGCATTTATTTATTTTTTTCTATGCATTACATTTTTTACCCATTCTGCCCACATTACTAAGTATGAGAAACAAAATGAGATACTCTGAAAACTATATTTGTCTATGAATAATGATACAGAGCTTACACCTAGTACTGTTTTATTCTCTATTCCTACCTTTATTTCTCACATACCCACCCATACCCACTTACAAAGAGACATGTCTACACTTTACAGATTGTGTCAAGTGTAGGAGTAAAGATGGCTAAGCATAAATGATCATGTCTTCCCTCTTTATGTAGATGACTTCAATCTGATAATTGCTTTCTACCTTTAAGTTTGTGGCACTTACTCTAGCTGTGATGAAAATATGCAATTCTATTTAACTAATTTTACTAGAAGAGAGGAACACACCATTTTACATTAAAAAGAAGCTATTTCTGTGATAAATTCATTCTTCACCGATGAGTCATGGCACTGCACTTAATTGTTTTATTGACATTGACGATAGACTACTGAAGCATTTTCGTTCCTGCTTAACACTTTAGTAGATTGCTTGATTACTTTCCACTGATTAAAATGTCTATTTCTTATACAACTTTCCTTATGTAGTGTCAGTTGATTTTTAAAATGAATAGACAATCCATCTCCCTTTCATAGTTTACATAATGGTTGAGATTTTTGCATGATTTCCAGTCCCCACTAACAGAACAAAAAAAACAGGTCTCCTTCCTTTTTTGCCATGTGCTCTTATTTCTAGTTTTTAGTGTTGTACTAATCAATTTACTGTTCTACTGTGAATTCCTCAGGATGACTTCTTCGCCAACCCTCACACTAGGAGCCTGCTCTCCATCATATCTTCTTTTGTTTTGTCTTAATGTTGAAAGTGGTTGTCTTAGTTTCATTTTCTATTGATGTGAGAAAAATATCCTGACCAAAGCAACTTTAAAAATAAATGGTTTGTTTGGTTTACAACTCAAAGTTATCGAACATCATTTCAGGAAGTCAATGTGGCAAGAACTGAAATGTCCAATAATAATAGTGTAGATGGAGCTTGTTCATTTCCTGGCCACCCAGACCCAAAATAATCACACAGAAACTGCATTAATTACAACACTACTTGGTATATTAGATAAGGCTTTTTATTAATTAACTCTTACATCTTAAATTAGCCCATTCCTATTATTTTGTATTTTCCACAAGTTTCATGGTTTACTGGTAAGGTTTTATCCAGAATCTGTCTCCTTCAGTGGCTACATGGTGTCTCCTTGACTCTCCCTTCTTTTCTCCTATATCTGCTTGGAATTTCCACTTTGCTATATTCTGCCCTGTCACAGGCCAGCAGCTTCTTTATTCATTAACGAATAAAAGCAAAACATTACACAGAAAGACTTCTTAAACCAAAATAACAATAAATTATACCATACGTGTTAGCAATTAGGTAACCTTATTTAAGAAACTGCATCAGCCATAGTGGATAAATCTCTGCATTTGTCAATAACCTCTCCCAACACAGAAACACCCGTAACACCAACCTATTAAGTTTCTTCTCAGCTATCTCTATACTTACAGCCCCAGTTCTAAGAGCACGGCTTGTGAACACATTTGCCTGATATGTGTAATTCTCAGCCTAATAAACAAATCAAAAAATTTCTTTTTCAGTAGACAGAGCCCTTTGCAGAAAGTTGACCAATTAGAATGCAGATAACAACTGAATGTGTGCTGCCAAGTTTCAACTGATGCATCTATAACAAAACCCTTACACATAAGGCTTAGAGAATATCATAGAAGAGAGGTTAGACAGATAAAATGGATAAAAATCAGAAGACCTGAATATATGCTGTGAGAAAATGTCTTCTCTAAGTGAAACAACATCACACCCATGGCATCTCAACAATATAACTGTGTAACAACAGTTAAAAATGATAACAAAAATTGGCATGCCAACATGGATGGTGGAAACTTCACGAGGTCCTAGCCCTTGATTAAAAGATGCTGAGAACTATTTACTCATTAGAGTGGAGAACCAGTCTTTAGGGATGAGCTCATGACAGTTGTGGTCTTTCAGAATTTTCAAACTGAATAAAAAACACACGAAAAAGTTAATTCAGTAGGATCAAGTTGATGCATTCCATAGGAGAAGGGATAGTTCAGCACACATATATCAATAAATATAATAAACCACATAAGCAAAGTCAAAGATAGAAATCAGATTATCATCTTGGAAAAGGGAGCCATTGACAAAGGTCAATGTCCTTACATGACAAAAACTCTGGAGAAACTAGGATTACAACGTACATATCTAGATATAATATACAGATAATAAATAGTTTGTTAAGTGGAGAAAAATTCAATGTATTTTCAGTTAAGTCAGAAATTAGGAAGATTTCCACTGCTTCTATTTCTGTCCTATTGCAGTCCTTGAATTATTAGCTATAACAATGACACTAGAGAAGATAAAGGAAATAAAAATAGGAAATAAAAAGAATAGCATTCTTGTTTGCAGATGATATGCTTCTGTACATAAGAGACCCAAAAAACTCAAAGAGAAAAATCTCAATGATAATTTCTGAAAAATGGCAGGATGCATAATAATCAAACAAAACTCAAAAGAGTTCCTATAAAACACTGGCAAAGACACTAAGAAAGAAATTTTAAAATATTCTATTCACAAAAAATTAAAATACCTGGGAATAAACCCAATGGTACATAAAAAATACCTCTGATGTGGGAGTCCCTTCTGTGTGCTGTGAACACCATTAATAAATAAAGAAACTGCCTTGGCCTACTGATAGGGCAGAAGTTAGGTAGGCAAGGAGTACTGGACTGAATGCTGGAAGAAAGAAGGGTGGAGTCAGATGGATGCCAAGAAGCTGATGCCAGAGATAGACATGCTGAAAATTTCCTGGTAGGCCTCCACCTCATGGTGATGCATAGATCAATGGAGATGTGTTAAGTCAACATGTAAGATTTAGCTAATAAGAAACTAGAGCCAATATACCAAGCAGTAATTTAATTAATACAGTTTCTGTGTGATTATTTCAGATCTAAGCTAGCTGGGCAGCTGGGACAAAGAAGTGGGCACTCCCTCCAACAAAACTCTACAATGAAAACTTAAAAACAATAAAACCTGAAATTAAGGAAAATACCAGGAGATGGAAAGACCTTTAAGTGCTTATGGGTTAGAAAAGTTCATATTGTTAAAATAATTACCCAACTTTAAGTAATATTTAAAACTAATTCACAGATTCAATGTAATTGTAGCCAAAATTCCAAGAGATTTCTTATCATACCTTAAAAAATCCAAAATGTGCATATGGAGGCATAAAACACCAATAATAGTTAAAGAAATTCTGAACAAAATAGAAGAGGTATCAACAGATTTCAAATTATAATATAGGACCATAGTAATAAAAATCAACCTGAGTTAGGACACACACATACTTATTCCACTGACCAAATAATAGCAACAGGTAATCAATGGAATAAGACTGAAGAGGCAGATACAATGACACATCTATAACTACTTGTACTTTGACAAAGAACAAAACATTCACATTTGGTGGAGGGATAAAGAGCAGAGAAATGAGGCATCTTGATGGAGGAAGCCATTATGGGCTTAGAAAGACACCTGGTGTTAGGAAAATTCCCCAGAATCCACAAGGATGGCCCCAGCTAAGACTTCTATCAATAGTTGAGACGGTGCCTGAACTGACATTCACCTGTAATCAAACTGGTGAATACCCTAACTGTCATCATAGAATCTTCATCCTGTAACTAATGGAAGCAGAAGCAGAGATCCACAGTCAAGCACTGGAGTGAGCTCCTGGAGTCCAGCTAAAGAGAGGGATGAGAAATTATATGAACAAGGAGTTAAGATCATGATGGAGAAATCTACAGAAACAGCTGGCCAGCACTCATGGAACTCACAAACTCTAGACCCATAGCTGTGGAGCCTGCTGGGACTGAGGTAGGTCTGTGCATGTGGGGGACAGTTGTGTAGCTTGGTCTGTTTGAGGGGTTCCCTGGCAGTCAAACTAGGATCTATCCCTGGTGTATAAACTAGCTTTTTGGAGCCCATTCCCTATGGTAGGATGCAATGTTCAGCCTTGATGCAGTGGTGAGGGGCTTGGTCCTGCCACACTTGGTATGCCAGAATTTGTTGACTCCCCATGTTAGAGCTTATCCTTTAGGAGGAACAGATGGGAGTGCCCTATAGGGGGAGGTAGGGGAGGGGCTGGAGAAAGAACTGTGGTTGTAATAAAAAATGAAATAAAAAGAAAAGATCATATCCTCCACAAGCAGTGTTGAAAACCTGTATTCCACAGGCAGACAAATGAAACACATTCACTTTGCATAAAATTCAGCTCCAAGTAGACCATAAACCTCAACACAAGACCTGCTTTCCTAAAACAGAAGAAAAATTAGGAGTATACCTTAAATTATAGGTATATTACAGGAATGTCTAACTAGGAGTTCCCGAGTAGTGCACCTTAATTTATAGATAGAGGGCAGGATAGCTAACTAGGAGTACCTGAGGAGTGCACCTTAATTTATAGTTATAGGGAAGGAATCTCTAACTAGGAGTTCCTCAGAAACAAGACCAGGAAATGACCACTAGAATTTCATGAAGTTAAAAAACTTCTGACTACCAAAAGATATTGACCATCCAGCTAAAGGCAGCCCAAAAAACAGCTGAAAATCTCTGTCATTTCTATATACCACATATTATTAGTATCTAAAATATATGAAGAACTAAGAAGATTATGGACTCAAACAACTAAATTAAATATCTATTAACTGGAAGAAATTTCTCAAGAGATGAAATAAAAATAGGAAATATTTAAAAATTCAAAATAAACCTACTTTGAAATACTATCTCAGCTTAGTGAGAACACATTCACCAGTAACACGTAATAACAACAGTGCTCCACAATGTGTGGCAAAGGTCACCCTTGTACACTGGCAGTAAGATGATAACCATATGCAATCACTCTGTAAATCAGACTAGAGGTTTCTCAAAAAGTAGGAATAAACCTATATACAACCCAGCTACACCCCTCCTTGGCTTATATCCGAAGGACTTATATATTAGTGAACATGTAAATGAATAACCTTGTTCGTTGCTGTTCTAGTCACAGTACCTCGGTAATACACTCAACTCATTGCGACCAATAATGAGGGAACAATTGATACCTGAATGTCTAATCAAAACAGAAACGAAACAACCCAAAACTTTAAGAATGATATATAAATATTCTGACTGTGTAACTTAGGTGATTAGAAAATTTGCTTAGGAGTAATTGCCTAGGACTGGAATGAAGGTGAGTTAGTATATGCTACAGTGATTTGCCAATTAGCAAGACAACAAAGAGCTAAGTTGAATTTCTATTAGATAGGCAAAATACTATGAGTAAGCTATTAAAAATGCCTTTAGATAATACTTAATGATTGGTATAAGAAGAATTTAAGGATTTCCAAACCTAGACAAAAGTGTCTTCTAATTGCTCATGAACAAATTAATGATTTGGGGAAACATGGACAATGCAATATAATATATTTGTACTAGTGAAATGTATTACACCAAAATTATGAGTGATCACTTGTTTTGAGGAAAACAAGGTTTTTCTTGACATGTTAAGAGGTCCATGTGAAAAGAGAGTACTATGTGTGTATCTCTCTGTATATGAATTTATTAAATATTAACTAGAGATGTTATCACTATAGATACTTTTACATATCACTAGTTCATTATTAGGAAAATAATAACATTATAATTGCTTCATTATTAATGAATTTTCTATGTCCTCAGTTTCTTCTTTTGTCAAAATATTTGAAATGGGTTATAATAGTATCATTTTAGCACATTAGATTTATTTTATCTTTATTATTATCTTTTCATATCTTAAAATGTTTATTTATACAACCAGACTGCTATTTCTACTCCTCCCTCCTCCCTCAGTTCTTCCCCTACCTTTGTTAATTCCTCCACAACAATGAGTCCTCCTCTGTTTCTATTCCCCAGACAGTAGGCCTTTACGGATATCATCCAAACATACCACATCAAGTGGAAGGCTGGACAAGCCAATCTAGCATGAGGATAAGGGTACCAAAATCTGGCAAAGAGTCAGAGAAGACCCTGTTTCCACTATTAGCAGTCCCACTAGAAGACCAAGCTACACAACTGTCCCATATATGCAGAGGGCCTAGGTCAGTCCTGTGCAGGCTCCCTGGTTGTCTAGCTTAGTACAATCCTTGAAATTTCCATTAGGTTTCTAGCTCATCCCAGACATGCCCCCAGTTGCAGTTGTCTCTTCCAGTAATCTCTACCTCCATCCTCCCCTACCTGAACCCTCTTACACTTATCCTCCACCCCTCCTCCACTCACCATGCCTATTCTGTTTCCCTTTCCCAGGAAGATTAATTGTTTATGAGATATGACTTGTAAATTAGATTTTCTGGGTCTGTAGATTGTAGCATGGTTTTCTTTGCAGCTAAAATCCATTTATAAGTCAGTGCATGCCATGCTTTTCTTTCTGAGTCTGGGATTCATCACTCGCCCCACAGCATACATGCTTATCAAGTTGTCTTCCCCCAGTCCTGTCCCCAGGACTTCTCCTTCCTAAATGAGGTTCCCTGGGCTTCAGCAAAGGCAGAGACTGCATGCTCTACCAGAGACTGAGCAGTCAGGTAGATGTCCAGGCATGTTGCCTGATCAACAATTCCCCCATTCTTTCAGGCTGTGTAAGCTGAGTCCCCCACTCTCCTAGTCACCGTACTACAGACCTTAAATGAGCAGAGACTACCTGTTGTACCAGAGACCAAGCAGACTAGAAGAAGCCCAGGTAGGGTACCTGCCCACCGCCTCACTCACTCTCGACATCTCTAAGCCCTACCCCAAGTCCCCTACTCTCTTAGCACCAGAGACTTTAACTGGGCAGAGAGTACCTCTTCTGCTAGAGAGCAGTCTGAGGCAAGGACATTTCCTGCTCTTCTAGAGACCTCACAGACTGGGAGAAGTTTACCTCTCCACAAACTCACTCATTCCCTAGGCCTCTGCCCACCTTATTTCCAATTCCTCAACATCCTAGCTACTTCTTCCAACCCCTAACTATGGTGGAGACTTCCCTGCTCTATGAGAGACCAGTCCATCTACCAAAAGATCAGCCAGTCCACCAAAAGCCCAGCCCCCAACTGGAGTGTTGACACCCTGATCTACCAGAGACCAAACAGACTATTAGAAGCTCAGGCCACATAGACCAGAAGATCATGCAGGGAAGAGAAACTAAAGAACAAAACAGTACTTAGACCTTTAGCTATTCCAGACCAAGGTGTCTAGAGGCTAGCATCAGAATGCAAGAAACATCAGTCAAGGCAATATGGCACAATCAAAACCCAGATGTCCTACTATAAGAAATCATGAACACTCCAACAGAAGAGATGCACAAGAAAAAGATCTTTATTATTTCTATAATATTTTAATGGATAAGCATGATGAAATTGTTTGGGGAAGGAAGGTGAACAAAGACTTAGTGATTAAAGAAAACAATGTGCTCAAGTGAAATATAAGCAGCAGTATGATATATTCAGAAAATTATAAAAAATTCAGAACTTCTCAGTTATAACACAATGCACAATGAATAGAAAAGTGTTGGAGAGATAAAACAGATAATCACAGAGTGGGGGTTTACTACAAAGAGGAAGCCAGGAAGAATGTTGAAACTGTGATAGTGAAAGTAGCATCAGGTTATTGCAATAAATAAAAACCAACTGAATATATTGACAAAACTGAAGAATAATTGCAATTATATTTTAAAAAACTGGAATGTAAAAAATTATTAAAATTATGTTTAAGTATCAAACTAATCTTTTATTTAATTAAGATAGTGTTTATGAAGATAGATGTAAGAAACACAAGAAGAAAATATTCTAAACTTTTTATTTCCTTGATTTTGAAACATTTTAAATGTGTCAAGCACAAGGAAGCATGAAGCTGATGATGGTTTGTAGACGCTAAATATAACCTGAACAAACTCTCAAACATCTTTTGAGATGCTTAAGATTTATGTGGCATTCATAATAGGAGTATAGTACTGAAGTACAACAAATAAACCATTAAATAATCTTAAAAATAAAGAAATTCTGAAAGAATCTGAGTTTTTATACCTTTCTTATTCCCTACAACTCTCTACTACTGTGGATGGTAGAACTTAGCTTTGGTGAGCTAACTGTGCCCTTTGTAAGTCATGTCATAATTCAGAAGCTAAGAAGAACATACATTGGATTGTTAGCCACACAGGAATTTTCTTATAAGACACTCTACGGTTAATTTCGTAAACCCCAATAAAGAAAGGAGGATTAGGAGAGAGATCTAGAAATTATGTTCAAAGTCCAGAAATTGGATTCAGTGATATTGGATGCAAAGCAGTTAAAATATGTATGTTATTGAGTCAAATTGGGAATGGGGCAACCTCAGGAATCTTCTAAGTCTTCAAAAGGAAAATGAGCTACTCAGACTGCTCTTTTAGAATAGCTTGTATACCGGTGGTCTCTTATTTTTTTTCAGATTTTTTATTGATACATATTGAGCTCTACATTTTTCTCTACTCCCCTCCCTGCCTCTCCCCTCCCCCTTTCAATCCTCCCCCAAGGTCCCCATG
>LOEQ01002050.1:197054-208214 GCA_001685075.1 Bramus lutescens | reverse complement strand
GGGAGGGCTGGGCGCGCGGCGAGCCGGGCAGGATGCAGGCAGCTCCCTGCGCCGCGCCGAGGTTTATTGAAGTAGGTGTTGCTGCAGACCTGCCGGAGTAACAGCGCGGACCCCGGAACGGTGGTCTTGGGGACTGTGAGGATAAACAGTCTCGTTTTGTGTGTGTTCTTTGCGTGCGACCCAATTTGAGCATGCCTTAGTTGGAGGCTCCTCCATACAGGCCCATTTCTTCCTTCAGAACCACTACTTGTAGATTCACTTTATTTTATATCATAAAGAAGAGAAGAAATGTCTACCACCCACCCCACCCCTATTTCTAAGCTACTGGCCGATTCTATTCCTTTGTAGCAAAGTAAATTTTAAAAACTACATCCGAAGTAAAGCCTGTTGATTGCACATGGCTTGTCAAAATTTGGATCGCTGGTCTCGTGGAATTGTGTGTTGTCAGCCAATCTATGCAGTGGTCGTGGTTCCGCTTAATTGCATTGCAATGAAAGGATTCAGTGCGCATTCCTGGCTGTGGAGATCTCTGCAGGTTCCAAAGCTGGCAGGGACTGGGAGTGCTGCATAGGTAGGTCCTTGAAAAAAAGGGTGTGGCAAGAATTCGGAGATATTAGTGATGGAAGGAAACTCATTGAAATAAGAAGAATTCACAACAAAATTTCAGAAACTGTAAATAGCAGGATGTGTTTCTTCCTTTGCCTGCTCGGACTGGCAGTCTTGAGTTCCTGAAACAGCCATGGAGAAAACTCCCGCCTGGAGGAGACCTTCCATGCCCAGTTTACTGGGTGGATTTTATGTATTCTTTTTCAGTTCTCCTGTCTATTCTGGGATGACGATACATGTTAATGATTGCTGGAACTAAGATTACCTCCAAAAAATTGTTTTCTGGAACTTCTTTTCATAGTTAGTTTGAGCTTCCAAAATAACAAAATACGACCTCTGAAGATTTTTTTTCATAATTACTTGGCTATCCAAAAAGCCTGCGTCTGAAGGTTGACTTGCAGTTTTACTATCAAGTGGAACAGCTGCCTGCTTCTTTTTCAAATCCTGAAGAAAAACCTCAGAAGCACAATTTTCAAGTTTCCTAAGCATTCACTATTTATAATGGCATAAACAGTATTAAATAATGAGCGTTTGTTTTCACTGTTGTCGTTTCTCTGCACACTAGGGCAAACACTAGCTTTAAAATTATCCTGCCTCATGAAGTTGACAACATCAAATATTGTAAACTCCAAAATTATGGAATTCAAGAGAATGGGTTTTAGCACCTATTTTATGTTTGCCAACATTTAATGTCGCTGTTTTCTGATGTGAAAATCAAACCTAAATCTTTTTTCGTTCTCATTGACCCTCCCAGTTTGCTTCCTACCCCTGAACCCTCAATTTATCTTGGATATTATTTGAGACTTGGAAGGAATATCAGGGGTTCATCTAATCTTGTATAAATATTGCCTAAACTGCTGCTTGAGACATTTTCCCCCTGGTACTGTGTTTCTCTTAGTGATTCAGCTACCTGTGAACCCTCAGCCACGATTCAGGGCCCGTCCGTCTACACAGCCTGTAAACTAGTCCATGGTATTTCTCAGGTTCTGGACTGCCTCACATATTGGTGAACTGGACCTGTGTTCAGGGCTCACTTATTTTTCCCATAAACTTTTGGACTTATATCCTATAAAATGTTCTTCAGTATTTTTGAGAAAGTTCCAATAGCAGGCCTAGCCCTACTACATAAAGCCAGCCGTCTGTTAAGTTGCCCTCAGGAGCATTTCCTAGTTCTATGTTCCTTTCAACATCTTTTTTAAAATCTACTAGTTTTTCACAGCAGTCAGAAAAATTACTTTTTCATGTATAGTTAAAAACCCAGACCCCCTCCCAATAAGACATAACTTAATTCTATTCAGTGTTTTCAAGGGAAAGCCTACACATGAGTCTCTGGGCCGACCTTTGCTTACATTTACAAGTTTATTGGTGTTGACCAAGGACTGATGGCTATGTTATAAGGTTAAATAAGAGTGTTATTGGAATTTTGCGGGCAAGGAGCATTGTTATTCAGGAATTTTGTGCCAAAATTTATCTGATGTGAAAAAATCCTAAAATTGCAGTTCAAGCTATTCTACTTGGTATCAGTCTGTGAAAGGCAAGGTGACCTGTATGGCTTTCTAATAAACTTGTCATTCTGTACTAGTGAGAAGATTGCCATTGTTTGAGACAGGATCTCTCTAAATAGCTCTGGCTGCCCTAGAACTCACTATGTAGACCAGGCTGGCCTCAAATACACAGATCTACTTGCCTCTCCCTTCTGAATGCTGGGGCATTAAAGGTGTGCACCACCTGGTGATAATTGCCCTTTTTAAATGAATGAATATCATTTCCAGTGACCCACCTTTCACTCCCTTTTAAGTCCTCACCAATGTATGGGAAGCGAAGGACAGTATCTAATTAAGAAACTTGAGTAATTAAATGCCTGAACAGGAAAAACTTACTGAATGTCTCTTCACATTCTTACATGAGGCCTGACCCAACATTCTCACCCTTTATTTCATGTAAAGGTCCTTTGAGCAAGCAGTATGCAGACTCTCTAAATAATCTAGTTCATGTTGTTTATTCACTCTGGGTTCCCTTACCTGGAGCAAATGCATTGTTCGCTTCACATTTTCTATTTCTTAGATTTAGAAAACCTTGGCAATGCTTTTCTTCTTCGTGTTTTCAACTTTGGTCTATCTGTGCATCGAATTTATGTGGCTTTAGAAAAAAATTTTTTTATTGTCATTTTGTTTTTTGAGACAGGATGGTCTCACTATGAAGCCCTGGTCAGCCTGGAACTCATGTAGACCAGATTGGACTGGGATTAAAGGAGTTAAAGGCATTCACCACCACACTTCACTAAATAAAAATTCTGAACTGTTAAATTTTGAAACTTTCCCATGTTAATTCAGTTAATGTTTTCATTTCCCCCCAAAATATATGCTGTTTTCTCCATACCAAGCTAAGGGGCTTAGTCATGTGTAATCCTCAATAATGAGTAGTCCTAAACCCATTTATAATAATGAACATAAAAATAAAATTACCGATTAGATTAACTTCTAAGCATTTGACTAACTGAATGAAAACATTTTCAAAATAATTATCATAAATATTTTGCAAAGAAGTGAGTTCTGGGCCAACCAGAGCTACATAGTGAGACCCTATCTCAAACCAGAAAGAAAGAAAAAGAGAGAGAGAGAAAGAAGAAAGAAAGAATTCTGCAAAAATTTTCTGTCCTAAAGGTAATTTAAGGATTTTACTTTACAGTGCAGTCTGTAACTGCCACCTTCAAAGTCAATGTGGACATCTAAACTTGACTGTCCCAAAATGCTTTATAGCAGTGGTGCTCAACCTTCCTATTGCTGTGACCCTTCAGTACAGTTCCCATGTTATGGTGATTTATAACCATAAAATTATTTTCATTGCTACTTCATAACTGTGATCTTGCCCCTGGCATGAACCATAATGTAAATCTGTTTTCTGATGGTCTTATATGACCCCTGTGAAAGAATTGTTTGACACCCCCCCCAAGGGGTTACAACCCCACTAGTCAAGAACCACTGCTTTACCAGGTGTGGTGGCACATGCCTTTAATCTCAGTCCTCGGGAGACAAAGGCAGGCAGATCTCTGTGAGTTCAAGGCCATCCTAGACTACAGAGTGAGTTCCAGGACAGCCAGGGCTACACAGCGGAACCCTGTTTCCAATCCTTTCCCTCCCCACAAAGAAAGAACCACTGCTTTAAGTACTACAATATTTAGAACTATGTAAGATGACGCATATCTTTAATCCCAGTGTTCAATAGGCAGAGGCAGGTGGATCTCTGAACTCCAGACCAGTCTGGTCTACATAGTGAGTTCTGGACCAGCCGGGGTTACATAAGGAGACCCCTGTCTCAACAAAACCCAGTACTTAGAACTTTTAAATTATAGTGCTTATAAATTAATGAAAATTCTAAATCATAATTTCATCATCAATTGATAAATGGCAGTTCTCCATACTACTTTCTAGCCTTAAGAAAAAAAAAACTTGCTAGTGTTGGAAGTTTCCGTATAGCCAACAAATGTGAAAAGTATGCCCAGTTTCATACTTCAGTGAATTTGAACAAGTTCATAAAGCCCAGCAGAGTGCAAAGCTTTAAAATTATTAATATCTGTATGTATTCTGTTTAAATTATGACACCAGATTCTATTGGCTCACCAGTCTCATGAATAGGATTTTGTGGTCCTCTGGTATTTGATATTCTCTGGCTTCATCTGTGCATCCTGTGACCATGGTTGGACCCTTGCGTCTGACTGAATGTCAGTTTCCATCCTGTCTCAGTGTCATTAGTCTGTTGGCATTACAGAAATTCTCATTAATTTTGGAAGTTTTTTAATCTAAAAAGTATTTTTATATGTTTCTTCATATGTCAACTTTGATGCATGAATTAAATCCAGTTAAGCTTATCATCCTCTCTGCAAGTTCAACTCCAATATATGCACAGACTGTGGAGGTGACAAGACATTCCTGTGTTCCTTCCAGTCAGCCCTTGGATTACTTGGAATTTCCACCTGGAAGTTTGCTTCTCCACAGTGATTTCACATTACAGGAAGGTTTTCCTTCTTTGTTTCTCAGACCTTGTCCTGTAGACGGGAAGGAGCCTGGACACAGTGACACAACACATTCTCAAAGGCCCTGCAGGACCACCATGGCTTATGATGACTCCATGAAGAAAGAAGGTATGACCCCTTACTCAGAAGCATTCCAAAGGGCATAACCTCTTCATTCCCTGCAGTCCATGGATGTAGAGACCAAGACTGGGCACCACAGCCTAGACCAAGTGATGCTCCAGAGTACTGTATGAGACACAGCCTCCTTCATTCCCAGACTGGGCCCATGGAAATGAAAACCAGGACAGGGGTTCCTACACCAGAGTCTGAAATAAGAGTCTTTTAGTTTATTGGGGTGATCCCCACAGCACTCTTAGTCCTTGCCAGCTCCAGTGTGCATGTGTCTGGGACTAGGAATCAATCTCACACTGGACTCCCACAGAGCAGCACAGCACATGAATCCTTACCCTTTTCAGCCTTCCCTCTCAAGTCTATGTCTACCTGCCAAATCGCTACTAAGAAACCATATCTGAGGGTGCACAATGGGCGTTTGCATAGCATGGAAGCATTGTATTTTCAGGTTTGAGTCTTGTGTTTGAAGCCAGGTCATCAGAAGTCATCTTGGCACTCTGGGGTTAGCCGTGCATTCCACTGGCTGCACTGAGATGTAACTTGAACTTGGAAATGGGACTGCTGCATTTATGTTTCTTATGTACTTTAGTCATTTCCATTCCTAAATGAACCTGTGCTTCCCAGATTGCTTTGATGGTGATCACAGCTTTGAGGACATAGGACTTGCAGCTGGCCGAAGCCAACGAGAAAAGAAACGGTCTTACAAAGACTTCTTAAGGGAAGAAGAAGAGGTTGCTGCACAGGTCAGGAGTTCCTCCAAGAAGAAGTCAAAGGTCAGTTCCAGGTGTCTTTTCAAAGCCAGGATCCCAGGAGAGCAGCTCCAAACCATTACCTCGCCATCTTCTTGCTCGCCAATTCTTCTCCCTCTTTAACCACAGGACAGTGAATTGTTCTTCTTGGGGACGGACACACACAGGAAGAAGAGGAAGTACTCCCCTGATGATTACTACTATGGAGGTGAGAATGGGAATGGGTTGCAGGTGGGATATGCGCATCTCTGGTTCTTGGAGTCGGGGTAGGGGAAGGGATCCCAGATATTGCTGACTCAGTGGCCTATTTAACAGGACAGTGGTTCTTGTTCTGAGTGCCGATAAACCAGTGTGAAGGAGGAGAGAGGTGGAGGGCTGGTATTTTGGAGGATTCAGCATAGAAGAACAGTCTTCATTTGTGATAAACAAGGTACCAGGTTCCTTCTCCCCTGAATCATCCACTTATCTATGCCATTGTTATTTAGCATCCCTTTGCCAAATGCAATCCTTGGGCCCTCTGCATATCTAAGGGGCATTTCTCAGCCTGCATATATCCACGCACAAAACCCATTTTCTTAGCTGTGTTCTACATGTAGCTGATGAGACTAACCTCTCACTAGAATGAGTTTGTCCTCAGCACAAGAACCAGTGACACTCCATCTGCAATCTAATCTAGATTGTAACTACCCTTAATCCCACAGCTCTATTCCCTGTATGCTTTCTCTGTCTTTTGTGAAGACTCAAGGAAGAGAATCAGCTTTAGCAGCAAGAATGATCTCGAGAGCCAAAGGCTGAATCTACCAAGCCAAGAAGTACACGGGGGGTCTGAATGTTAGGAACCAAAATACCTCCCTTCAAAATCGCTCCTATTAGCCTTTTCCTAGTACCAGTTGGGTGTTTTTTGTTGAGAGAGGACACTTGCTAGAAGTTACTTCCGGTCCTGTTGACAGTACTTCTCTTGATTGTTTCTAGACTTTTCGTCTTTGGAATCATCACAGAAGAAAAAGAAAAAATCCAGCCCACAGTCTGCCGACACAGCAATGGACCTGTTGAAAGCTATCACCTCCCCATTGGCAGCAGGTGCCAAGTCCTCCAAGAAAGCAGGGGAGAAGTCCTCCAGTTCTTCAAGCCATTTGGAGAGCAGAAAGGAACACCATAAGAAGAAGGGCAACGGAAGCAGTGGGGAGCTCTCCTTGGAGGATAGCAGTGCCCACAAACCCAAAAAAATGAAGCCACTCTATGTGAACACAGAGACACTAACTCTTCGGGAGCCTGATGGCTTAAAGATGAAACTTATTCTTTCACCAAAGGAGAAGGGAAGCAGCTCAGTGGAGGAGGAGGCTTTTCAGTACCCTGCCCAACAGACTTCTCTGAAAAAGTCCTCCAAGAAATTGGCTCGGGACGAGCAAGGTGCTTTACTCCTAGGACACGAGCTACAGAGCCTCCTGAAAACAGCCAGGAAGAAGCACAAGCCCTCCTCAGACTCACATTCGTCTCCTGGCCCCGAAGGCTGTGGATCTGATGCCTCCCAGCTTCCAGAACCCCACAGTGCTAACCTCGATATTACAGGGCTTGACCCTATGCTAGTAGACTCGGAGTCGTCCTCTGGTGGGGAACTGGAAGCCGGTGAGCTGATCATAGATGATTCTTACCGGGAAATCAAGAAGAAGAAGAAATCAAAGAAGAGCAAGAAGAAGAAGGACAAGGACAGACGCAAGGAGAAGCGGCACTCCCGTACCAAGAGAAGTTCAGGGTTGGCAGCAAGCACTGCCCGAGAGCATGGCACTGCTCGGGAGCATTTGGTGACACCCAGCCCTGCCCCCACTATCCCCACCCTACCACTTCCTGCTCTCCACTTAGATGGACATGGAGAGAAAAAAAAGAAAAAGGAAGAGAAGGACAGAGAGAGAGAGAGGGGAGAAAAGGTAAGGAGAAGGGGTCTTCATGAAACAGGTTTTCCCTGAGTTGAAAGTCACCTTGAGCCAAGTCATTGTTGATCTAATGGGATGGCACAAAGAGTAAATTATTACCAATGGCTAGATTTGTCTGGGGCAAAAGTGGCAGCAGTGTAATTATTCCTGGCTGTTCTCCCCAGTCTACTGATCAAACACCATCATTCTTAAAAGTCCTAGAAGCATCTATACCCATTTCTTTCCCTTACCACCCACTGTCTGCCAGGGCAGTTGAGAAATGTGCAAAGGTACCCTTTTGGTCATCTTAGAGGAGATTTTCTAAACTGAAATGACCCATGGTTATGAGCTGACATGTGGGTTACTGAGAACTGAGCCCATGTCCTCAGTAAGAGCAGTCTGTGTTCTTAATGGCTTATCATCACTCCAACCCAAGACACAGTTCTTGTCCTTCGGAAACTCCCTGTCCATTGGAGAGATGGGAGTGAGAAATCAGTCACCTCACCACCTGGGAAGGTTTCCAGCAGATATATTTTAGGAACTGGTAAAACAGTTTGACCCTGTTATCAAATAATACCTATTTTTGTTAGGAACTTGTAGACTCAGCTGGGTGCGGTGGCCCATTCAGGTCACTCCAACACTAAGGAGGCTGAGGCAGGAGAGCAGGAGACCAGCTTTGGTAGCAGGGGTAGGAGGTAGGGTGGGGGTGTCCAGGTCCCAAAGATGATGTGTGGAGGGAAAGGAGGGGAGGAGATGGTCTGAAGGTGAATCGTGATGGGGCTGCCTTTTTTGTTTGTTTTTTCGAGATCGGATTTCTGTGTTACAGTCCTGGCTGTCCCACTTAGTAGACCAGGCTCGCCTTTAACTCACTGAGATCTGCCTGCCTCTGCCTCCCAAGTGCTGGGATTAAAGGTGTGTGCCATCACCACCCAGCAGGAATACACCATTTAAACTCTAGTTGTACATAGGATTAAATGGGAGAAGAGATGTGTGAACTGAGGTGTACCTTGAGACCATGGCTTGAGGAAGCTAACATTGACCTTGACAATAGGCACCTTACCTGGCGGTAAGTTCCTCTTGCAAGACATAAGAATAAGAATTTTTAGCAAGCCCCTGAGGAAATGGAGAATTGTCTAAGTGCCTGACCTTGGGAAAAGGACTTTCGGGGGGAGTGAGATCAGACATTTCATTATAGAATATATTGTAGTTTTTTGTATGACTTAGTTTACCCAAATAGCTAAAGCTTAAAAGTAAGCAAAGATAGAGCTAGATAAACTGTGAGCCTTAGTAGACCCTAAGAAGGTATAAATCAAATATACCTTATTTATCAAGCATTTATTACTCATCCAGATTTTGTGGTAGCTTGGTGTTAACTTGTGTGGGAATAGGCAGTTATCATGCTATCTGGTTCCACAGTGGTGGGGATTTTTTTTTCTTTAAACAATTTATTTTTATGTGTTTTGCCTTCATATATGTCTGTGTGATGGTGTCAGAGCCCCTGGAACTGGAGTTACAGATAGTTGTAAGCTGCTTTGTGGTTGCTGGGAATTGAACCCTGGTCCTCTGGAAGAGCAGTCTTAACTGCTGAGCCATCTCTCCAGCCCAATGTGGTGGGGATTTTTTCCAAAGAATTATTTGGAGGCTACTATTGTACATATTTTTATCCTTCACCAAAGCTTCACAAAATTTTCCAAAGGGAAAGGCATAAGGGAGCTCCCATAACACATGGTGAGAATCATTAAAAATGAAAATAAAATGGTGCTGGAGAATTCTGATCCAAAAAGTTGAAATGCTAGAACTTTGTCAAGAAGCAATGGTTGTCATTTAGTCTACATCTCAGTAGGAGAAAAAGTTCAAAGCCAGCATAAACAAGACCAAAAAATAAAAAAGCAAAAAACAGAAAAAGAAAAAATAAATTTATAAGCTCAGAAATAAAACATGGAAGTCTTATTATGATTATATTTCATGAATGAACTAGAGCTTTGAAGAAAAAAGTTACCAATTTTTCTCTCAGTAACAGAAAGTACAAATAATTGTATCATCTAGAAACAGCTATTCCATTTTCTTTGTTTATATTTCTGCAAAGTAAAATATACAAAATCTGAAAGAAAAACTAAGAAAAGGATAACCAACTATATTTAGAACTTGGGTGTCATTTGGTGGTAGAAGACTGAAACCCTAAAATCTGGGAGGCTGAGGCAGGGGAATTACAATTTCATACCCAGTCTGGATTGTGGGGTTTTTTTTTGTTTGTTTTTTTTTTTTTAAAAAGGAAGGAAGGAACCAGCTGGGCATTGTGATGGCATCTTTAATCCCAGCATTCAGGAGTTGGAAGTAGGTGAATCTCTATGAGTTCAAAGCCAACCTGGTCTACAAAGCTGTTCTAGGACAATCAGGGCTACACAGAAAAACCCTGTCGCGAAAACAAAATAAAAGAGGAAGGGAAGGAGAGAGGAAAAAAGAAAGAAAAAAACAGAAAAGGCAGATGTGGTAGCAGGCACTTGGAAAGAAGAGCAGGAGAATCAAGTTTAGGCCAGCCAGCTTATGTTGCTACACAGCAAGACTGTCTTAAAGTGAAAATAATTTGGGAATGAGAATTTTATCTCTGTCTATAAAGAGTAGGTTGTAAGTTATTTTCTCCACCATCCAGTGTGTGTGTGTGTGCGTGTGTGTGTGTGTGTGTGTGTGTGTATAAAAGCCATACCTTGGATCCAAGAGTCATTGTGAGCACTGGTTGGATATGGTAGGTTTTTGTTTATTTACAAATTGTTTGATGAAATCCGAGTTGATATTCTTTGTATGATTTTATTATCATAAGCCCTGCTGTCCTTGCACTTGAGATGATCCTTCTACCTACCCACCTCAGGAGTGCTGGGATTATAGATGTGTACCACCATGGCCAAATTTAACTTGTATGTTATTAACTTGAATTGAACATTCATTTTCAACGATTTTTCCTTGTCTTTCCTTCTTTTGCTATAATAATTTATTGACCACACTGCGAGGTAGCAAGGTCAGGCTTTAACAAGATCATCACTTACCTACTGACCTTTTTTTATTTTTTTCTTACATAAAATTTACATAGGGCAAAATGCTCATTTGGAAAGTAAACCATTTTATGATTTTTTTGACATGCACAGACTCACCTTTAAGCTAACTAGACATCTCCGTCATTCCTGAGAATTCCTTCACCCAGTGCCAAACTCCTTTCCTCACCTTGGCTTTTCTATTTCCTTCTTCTCTGTTAAATCTGACATCATCCTTGGTGCCTTTCTTTTATCTGTCAGGCAAGTGGGTATGTAGATAAAATAGTATTGAAAAAGTAGAAAGGGGTCAGAATGTGGAGAATCTCTTAAATGGAAAAAAGGCAGTTAACTGGTTTCTAAGGCACGTAGGACTGTTGAGGATTATTAAATAAAATGATTCATGCATACTCACTTGGGGTCTGCCTCAGGTATGTTTTAGATGTTTTAAGGGGGTGTTGCTGCCCCAATGACAAGCCTTAGGTGTCTTAGGAGCTACTATCTCAAGTCATTTCCAGACTCAGCAGCTCCTACATTTCTTTGGGTCATGATGGTGCCTATAAAAAAGGTTGTTTTCTGGGATTGCTATGATAAAAATCAAAACAAGTACCTCATCGAAAGCCTCAAGGAAAGGACTCAGGAAACAGTCATTTTTATTCCCAAAAACTTTAGCTTCGGGCTGGAGAGATGGCTCAGAGGTTAAGAGCATTGCCTGCTCTTCCAGAGGT
>LOEQ01002050.1:166258-177457 GCA_001685075.1 Bramus lutescens | reverse complement strand
GTCTCTATTTGAGGCCAGCCTGGTCCACAAAGTGAGTTCCAGGATGGAACTACACAGAGAAATCCTGTCTTGGGGGAAAAAAGAAAAAGAACTCTGCTCCACCAAACCCTTTTCCAGTTTCTGCTTCCCCAGTCTTCTGTTCTCTTACAGTGCTTTTTTTGTGTGTTTGTTTTGTTTTAACTCTTTTGTATCAGATTTTGGGGAACTTAGTAAAAAACTGGCCGAAGTATGGAAGCAGTTGCCAGAAAAAGACAAACTGGTAAGTCTGTTTTCTTGCCTAGTTTTTATTGATTTTTGCCTGCCATCCACACAATGTAAATAGAGGTGGCACTTTCATTTCCTGACTGCACAGTCGCAAATAATCACACAGAAACTCATATTAATTACAAACTCTTTGGCCTGTAGTTCAGGCTTATTACTAACTAGCACTTACATTTAAATTATCCCATTTCTCTTAACCTATGTATATTGCCGCTTGGCCTTGGCTTTTACTGGTCTGCTGTCATGTTGATTCTTGGGTGCTGCTCGCCTTTTTCTCCACTCTGCCCCTCCTCATTCATGTCTTCAGTTTGATTGTTCAACCTAACCCTATCTTGCCTGGCTATTGGTCAAACAGCTTTTATTATTTACCAATGGGAACAATACATATTTACAGTGTGCAGAAGCATCCCATTGCAACACAACACTGAGAATAGAGAGAAAGAAGCCGTAGAAGTGGCTGGCAGAGGNNNTGGCCACTGTTGAGCCAAGCTTTTCTTATGTAAGGAGATTGCCTTTTTCTACTGCTACTTTTCCCTAAAAACCATATTTAAGTAAAACAAAAAGTTGATTAAAATATTTTTTAAAAATTTAAAGACACAGCACCCTACTGCAAATGTCAATTGGCCGTGGTCTTGGGACTGAGGATCCTCACCCTCTAAATAAGAAAAGCATGGGATTCCCTTAGCCAGACTCTGGGGACTCCATTCCCATTAGCCATTAGCAATGTATTCTCTTATCAAGAAGCTAATAAGACTTCTGGGTATAGTGGCTCATGCCTGTCTGTAATCTCAGCAATTAGCATGAAAGTTGTGGGTTCAAGGCCAGCTTGGGCTTTAAAACAAGTCTGGTTTTTGGTTTTGTTTTTTTTTTTTTAAGAAAATAAAAGAGCCAATAAGACAATGATAGCACATCTAAATCACGTGCAGTTGCATCCCCGTCTTTGGTATAAAGGTAGTGTGGGAGCTAGAATTGCAATTCTTCCTTTAAAGAATGAATTTTTTAGGTGATACAGCTCTTTTCCACCCAGATTATTCTTGATAGCTTGCTGTTTTCCACTGCCAGGCAGGTTAGAGGAAGTGGTTAGCCACTTGGTCATTATACTGAGCCAGATGTTTGCTATGTGACCTGCGTTTAACCTTAGAGTATTCTCACGATACTGCCACTTGACACTTAGCACTACAGAGTGGATGTTGATAGGCCTGCATTTAAGATACTAGCTTATCAGCTTGAACCCACTTGAGTGACCCAAGATCCTAAGTTACTGTTCTCTCTCCAACTTATCCCAGCTCTTTGCTCCCTTTCTGCTTCCTCTTTTGCCTTTTTAAATTTTGTGTGGCTAATCTGTTGCAGATCTGGAAGCAAAAGGCTCAATATCTGCAGCACAAACAGAACAAAGCCGAAGCCACGACTGTGAAGAGAAAAGCATCCAGTGTGGAAGGTTCTGAGAAAGTCAGAGGTACAGTCACTTCTCTCTTCTGCTTTGAACAGATTTTCTCTAATGCTCTGTGAATTCTGCTTCTTTGCTAGGAAGTTGGGAGAGCAAACAGCTTATAATAGAAGTAAGCCTTGACAGGCTGCATAAAAGAAGTGTAAATTTAGAAACTGTAAGAAGTCAGAGACTTTGCTGTAATGATCCATAAAGTAAGTCAGGGCGTAATCCAGCAAGCAGGAGAGTGACAAATTCAAAGCTATAGCCTGAGCTACATAGCAAATTGTAGACTAGTCTGGACCACACTGAAACCCTGTCTTTAAAAAAATAAAAAGGATCTGATTGCATTCCCAGTCATACCTGCATTTTTGTTTGTTTATTTGCTTGTTTTTCTTGCAACACTTTAAATGTTTACAACTAGGGGCTGGAGAGATGGTTCAGCAGTTAAAAGCACTAGCTATTCTTGCAAAGGACTAGAGTTCAAACTCCAGCCTCAACCTTGCTCACAACTGACTATAACTCCAGTTCCTCTTCTGAACTCTGGGCAGTGCACACATGTAGGTACATAGACCTGCATGTTAGGCAAACACTCCATACACATAAAATAAATATAAATAAAACATTTTTTAAGCAAAACTATTTTTATCTCAAGGATCACACAAAAGTAGTCAAGTAGCCAGACAGTGGTAGTGTACGCCTTTTATCCCAGCACTGGGAGGCAGAGGCATGTGGATCTCAGTGAGTTCAAGACCATTCTGACCTGCAGTATGAATTCTAGGACAGACTCCAAAGCTGCACACAGTGAAACCCTGTCTCAAAACAAACAAACAAAGTCAAGCTAATTTTAGCTCACAAGCATAATGCCTTGTATAGTTTTGTTTTTTAATATTTATTATGTATACACTGTT
The DNA here is from genome assembly GCA_001685075.1 of Bramus lutescens. Classification (NCBI taxonomy): domain Eukaryota; kingdom Metazoa; phylum Chordata; class Mammalia; order Rodentia; family Cricetidae; genus Bramus; species Bramus lutescens. The sequence continues at coordinate 174,859 of LOEQ01002050.1, read as the reverse complement.
GCTGTCTGCATTCATGTCAGCACACCAGAAGAGGGCATCAGATCTCATTATAGATGATTGTGAGCCACCACAAGGCTGCTGGAAATTGAACTTAGGACATCTAGAAGAGCAGCCAATGCTCTTAACCTCTGAGCCATCTTCGGCCTCCATCTGGTATCGTTTTTTAAGACAGAAAATTGTCATTTTTTTGTGATGTTGAAGGCCATAGACAAATTTTTATCCCTCTGTTCTCAGCTTCTTCTGTGGGAATACTGTCACCCCAAAAGAAGTCCCCACCCACCACAATGCTTTTGCCAGCCTCACCAGCCAAAGCCACTGAAACAGAGCCCATTGATGTTGCTGCTCATCTCCAGTTGTTGGGAGAGTCCCTCAGCCTCATTGGACACCGCCTGCAGGAGACAGAGGTAAGCATAGCACTCACTAGCAGGATTCCTGTGTCCTATGCCATTTAGATCCATTTGTTCATTTAGTGAACAACTACTTTATGCAAAACTGTGCTAAGTACCCATGATATAGTGAAAAGCTGTCTAAAGATTCAGAGTCTGACTACTAGCTCTCAAAGTTATATCATTAAGCATTCTTTATAAACAGCACTAAGAGAAGTCAAGATACCCTGTAGCTGGGTTTTAGGCTTTAAAAGTTCAGTGGAAGAACTGGAGAGATATCTCTGTAGTTAAGAACACTGGCTGCTCTTTCCAAAGACCAGGATTCAAATCCCAGCACCCACAAGTAGCTCACAACTGCTTACAACTCTTGTTCTGGGAAATCTGGAGCCCTCTTCTTGCCTCCTTAGGCACTGTATGCATGTGGTGCACAGACATACATATGGGTAAAACACCCATATAAAATAATTTATTTAAAAAATTAAGTGGAAGCCACACATGGCAGCACAGCCTAATAATCCCAGAACTTGGGAGGCTGAAGCAGGAGAATATCTGCAAGTTCAAGATCACCCTAGACTACAGACTGAAATCCTGTCTCAAAAAAATAAGCCCAAGTGAAATAAAATGCAGTGGAAAAAATAGTGGACACCCTGGCACCTTCTGAGAGCTGGGATTATTTTAATGCAGTTTCTGCAATTCTGAATGATCAGACAAGATTATACAGGAATAAGAAGAGTTCCCATCATGCTCTGACAATCCCAGCATTCAGGAGCCAGAGCAGGAAGATAATCACAAATTTGAAGCCAACTAGAGGTATAGCATGAGAAAGAAAGGGTCCTAGGAAAAGGCTCACAGGACTCAACCTTACACAAAGACCTACAGGCAGCTAAGGATGCTGAGAGCAGAATAAACAGTCTTCCCCAGGGAAGAGCACAGCAATTGGTTATTCAATACAAACGGTCAGCCCGAAAGCATATATACAAGTAACATACAGGCTGTGCAGGTTGTATTTATGTGTTTTGGAGAAAAATACACACATGACATCCCCACATGTGTAACAACAGTTAATGATAAAAGAGGCATGAATCTGAAAGAGATCAAAGAGGGGAATGTGGGAGGGTTTGGTGGAAGGAAAGGAAAAGGGGAAATGATCAAAAGAATGAAAGGAGCTGTGCACTCACCTTTAATCCCAGAACTCAGGAGGCAGAGACAGGCAGATTCCTGTGAATTTGAAGCCAGCCTGCTATACACAGTGAGTTCCAGGACACCCAGAGCTACATAGAGAGACCTTGTCTCAAAAAATGAAAAAAGAGAAAGAAAGGGGCTGGAATAACAGCACAACTGCTAGAAGAGGAGGCTGCCTGGAACTAGAGTTATGGACAGCTGTCAACTGCCACGTGGGTGCTATCCTAACTCTAGTCCCAGGGGATCCAGACACCCTCTCTAGCCATGCACACAGATAGTGCACAGAATATAGGCAGGCAGTACACTTTTACACATAAAAGTACAATCTTTGTTGCTTTGATTAGAATTAAAAGAAGAAAAGAATGTAGACAATAAATGGTGCAGCGCTGGGTGCCTATTTGCCCTCTGAACCTGCTCATTTCTTACCCATCTGCCCCTTAGCTAACTCGGGGTGGCAGTTCAGTTCTCACATCTGAGACATTTTAGCAAAAGAATTATTGTATGCTATTAAACCATTTTTAAGTTAGAAAGTCAGTGCAGAAATATAAAAGCTAATGACTAGTTTTTATGCAAATGTTAAATTATCATTCAAAGCTCCAGGAGTTGAATTTACATCTGAGTTCTTTGGCTGGTTTCTAAAAATTCAACAGGTGGTGAAAGAATGTGGGCCTTCTCATACATGCTCAAATACCCAAGTAAGTAAAAAAGTATTTCCAATAAAATGTTGTTATCATTATTGAATTTTCACATTTAACCATTATATTTTCCAAAAAGTAGAGAGTAAAACAGTTTTAAGCACCATTCATTGTCCAAATTTTCCAAAATGCTTACTTTTTGTTTGGAAATGTTTTCTGTGGAAGGGCTTTTCTGTGTAACAGCCAAACTGTCCTGGTACTCACACTGTAAACCAGGCTGGCCTTGAACTTAGAGATCTACCTGTCTCTGCTTCCTGAGTGCTGGGGTTAAAGGCGTGCGCCACCATCACCCACCTAGCAAATAATATTTTTGAGTTCTATGAGATTATTCCAAGAATTTACAGAGTAGAAAAACCTAAATGTCTGTTGACTATCTTAGGATGCTTACTACAGTCTAATTGGGAGGTAATTTTATGTAATAAACAGTCAGAAACATGCACACATGTGTGAATAGCTGCTTTGAGAGTTTGTGCATACACGGCAGGCAACAGACACCCAGCTACATGCCCAGACCCACAGCTAGCAAGCCCTTACCCCTGTGTACAGTGGTTGATCTGGTATCATTCAGCATCAACGTGCTACATACAGTCCACATAGGACTGAGATTATATCATGCCATTCATTCCAACAGCATGTATGCAGTTTAGAATTGGGAATTGAGGTTGAGTGGTGGGCATGCCTGTAAGCCCAGAAATTGGGAGGCTAAGGCAGGAGGATGACAAATTTGAAGCCAGCCTGCAGTACATAACATAACACTGTCTGCAAAAGAAACATCCAAAAAACCTGAGTAACTACAACCATGGAAAGGGGAACTGCAGATAAGGAATGGTTACCATAACCAGAAAGAGTTTATAGATTCTGTTGTTCACTTATCATTTGTAACAGCCTTAATAAAAATACGATTCACATGCCAAAAGTTCACCTTTTACAGTGCAGGATTTAGTGGCCATACTCCTCAGAGTTTTGGGACCTTCACTATCACTAAAACATTATCATTACCCCAGAAACAAACTCAAAGCCTGGGGCTGGAGAGATGGCTCAGCGGTTAAAAACACTGACTGCTATTCTGGAGGTCCTGAGTTCAATTCTACCAGCTATATGGTGGTTCACAACCATCCAAAATGAGATCTGGTGCCCTCTTCTGGCCTTCAGGCATACATGCAGTCAGAACACTATATATAATATTTTAAAAAGGAAAAGAAAAGAAACTCAAAGTCCATTAGCACTCATTTGGTTTCCCAAAGGTGTGTGTGTGTGAGTGTAATTGAGGTCCAAGTGTGCAGTGACCATAGAAGCCAAGAGGATTCCACTCTCCTGAAGCTGGAGCTAGAGGTGGTTGTGAGCTACCATATGGGTGCTGAGAACCCAAGTCTTCTAGAAGAGCAGCCTGTGCTCTTAACTCCTGAACCATCTCTCCAGTAATGAACAGCATAGTGGGTTTATAACTATTAAAATAGTTAAAGTCCATATGTATGCCACCTGAAATTGCATACCACACTTTCAGGAGCATTGATTTACATAGTTCATTAGTATAGGCATTGAATATCTGAGCCTCATCACAATTTTATACAACTCTTAATACCAAAAATAGTGCCTACCTGGCCTTCCCCTCCTCATGTTGTTCTCCTGTACTATTGTGACTGTCAAAGAACAGTGTCACCTAGGCATTGGTGCTGCATAGGACTGTAGTTCTACTGCTAGGAGCCTGAGTCAGCAAGATTGCTGTGGATTTCAAAAAATTGAGTTTTAGGGGCCTAAAGGGATGGCTCAGTGGTTAAGAACATAGACTGTTCTTCCATAGGACCTGTGTTCAATTCCCAGCACCCACATGGCACCTCACAATTTTCTGTAACTCAAAGATCTGACACCCTCACACAGACATATATATAGGCAAAACACCAATATGCTTAAAAGAAAAATAAATATACTTTAAAAAAAAAACTACTTATGGGCCAGCCTGAGCTAAAAAGTGAGTCTCTGTCTCCAAAGGAGAGACAGGAAGCATTATTAACTGGGTTATATATTAACTGGGTTATGGGAGTCAAAGGCCTGGTGAAAAGGGGTGGGGTGGATAGCTGGAGAGACGTGAACAGAAGATAGCAGGTGCCTGGTTCTCTCCCTTGGGAAGGGGGAGGAAGATGGAAGAAGGGCCATTGAGGCTTTAGGCTCCGGCCTATTTCAAGCAGACCTTTAGAAGAATCTTCCTACTTACTGTTGAGGTGAGAAGAGAAAGCAGGCATCCAAGCCAAATACACAGAAATATTTGTAGTTTCCTGTTCTAGGACTGCAGAGGGTTTTTGAGTAGGTTTGGGGGGGGGGCAGGTAGAGTTTTTACTTGACCTTCTGAGAAAATTTGTTTTAGATTGTGAGTGAAGAGACAGCACTGAGGAGAGAAGGTACAGTAGCAATGTAGTGAAGTGACAGAAACTTAATAGTTATTAATTGCGTGGGAGTGAGTTCCAGTAGCCTCCAGCCTCTCACAGATCCTCTCCTGACTACCCACAGTGCCTTCCTTTTGTTGCTGGGTTTTATCAAGAAGGTAGAAAAGAGGAACAAGACCTTACAAACAGGAGAGAATTGAACAGGAAGAGCAACTAAGGTGCAACTCAGTTGCCATCTGCTTTTTTTGCAGGGCATGGTAGCAGTGTCCGGCAGCTTGTCAGTGCTCCTGGATTCCATTATCTGTGCTCTTGGCCCTTTGGCATGCCTGACCACACAACTACCTGAATTGAATGGCTGTCCCAAACAGGTCTTGGTGAGTTTGTTGTTGTTTTCCTTAACTTTTTAAGATTGGGGCCTTTTGGAGCCAAAAAACCTCCTTAATGAGCACACCAAGCACTGTCCCTGAGGCTTGGTGGCACATGGCACATCTGTCACATATTATTGTCCCTCAGAACATGCCATTTCCACAACAGTACTTTAGAAAGAAGTAGTGTTGTCTAGTCCTTACAGGGCTCCAACTCAAAAGGCAGTAGAGGGACTTTTTCCTCCTGCTCGGTCTAAGGTGAGGCATAAGCGAAGAAGCTCCTGGCATAGCTAACAGCAACATGCCTAGCCCACTTTCCCGTCTCTCCCTGAACATAACATGTCTCAGGAACCACACTGAGGCATGCCGCAATTGAGCCCTTTCTCCTTTTTGCAGTCAAACACGCTGGACAACATTGCATACATCATGCCTGGACTGTGACCTCCAAGAAGCCTGGGACAAAAACCTGTCTATACCTTTACTGGTTTATGTATATATGACTGTTTCAGATCTTCCACTGATCTCTGGGTGTAGGTTTTAAATTTTTATATCTATATATACATATATATATAATGTACAATATATACATAGGATTATAACTACTTTGCTTTTAATAATTTTATGAAATGGCAAGGATTCAGCTAAAAAGGACTTTGGCATGAATGTGGACTTGAGGTTATTTCTTGTGTGAAAAATATCTGCCTTAAAAATCAGTGTAATTTGGGGAATAGGGGCTTATTCTGTGTGCCATGTGTATCTCATTATAGACAGCTAAAATGTGATTTTTTTTTCCAAGCTTGCTTGTACCTCCAGACCCATCACTGACCATTTGCCTTACCTCTTATAATTGGAAATATAGTAAAGATTATGGGAGGGGATGCCAGCTGACTACAAACTGTTTGACTCAAAGTGACACAGGAGAGTTGGAGATAGATGGCTTAGTTGGACTGATAGGGGACTCATTCCAGTTCCTACTAAGCAGGTATCTGTGTCTCCAGTTTTATTGTAACTGTTGGTACCACAGTCATGTGATTCTTGGCAGCAGATAAATGTGGAACCTGCTTTGGCTGGCCAAGAAAGCATGATCTGTAAAAACCAAAGCTGGTTATCTTTCATTGGCAGCATTGGTTAACCACCGAATCCTGAGAGATCTGCAGCTTCTTGGTTCAGCTCTGGTTCCCCTGGCAGGCAGATTGTGCTCTACATCCCACACACATGTGGATCACAAAGGAATCATCGGTTCTCAGTTGGTTATATCTGTATAACTGTGTGAGCGTATATTTTAATTATGTGTATTTAACTATTTAGAATTTTTAGATTTTAATTTATCCTGTAAATTTCTGTATATATAATTTAATAACAAGCCTCCACCAGCAGTAACATGTGGAGCACACAGAGTTGTCATTTCTTCGTGTCTGCCTAAAGGCTCCAGGTCATCCATATGTTAAGGTGTTATGATTCAAAAAGGAGCTTCATGGCCCTCGATAATGTTAGGTAAGTGAAATAGGAATGTCACAGTTCCCAACTGCCCTTATTCCCAAAGCACCAGATCTGCTTCCCCATTAGAAGATAGTTGAGCACTCCAGGGTTGTTTGGAAACTTGGTGTGAGATGCCCTTCCCTCCAAAACCATGCTGAGATAACCATGCTTTCTTCCTCTGGCCTACATGGAACAGGGCAGCATAACAGTCAACATTTGGACCACGTAGCCAGCTGCCATCTTGTTTAGTTCCTTCCCATAGCCTCGCTCTGCTTCACAGCTGAACGTCTCACAGGTGTTCTGGACGTTCTGTCCCTTTCTCGGCTCAGAATAGTTTTGAGATTTAATCTGGCAAGTGGAGAAAGAACCAGGAATATGCGAGAACTGAAATCAAGAAGAGCAGAAATTTAAATTTGAGTTAACAGGTCAGAACCTCATTTGAACCTGAAGGAGAGGCCAAGAAGACACATGGTGTAGGAAGCAGCCAATCAGTCCTCCATTGTCACTGCTACAGACAGCAATGAACTGGTGAGAACCAGCCTTTGCGTGTGTTTTCCTCTGGAGCCTAGCCCTACTGTATTTGTATTAAAGATTTGTACACATTTGTATAATAATCTGTAACTTGTGGTATTTGGTACTATTAGAAGAAAAACTTTGGATTCAGGCCCTCTTGCTGTTTTTATATCATTGTTTTATTTTGTTTTTTAAATAAATCCTAGTGGTTTGATGCAAATCATACTGCAGTTGTATAAAGAAACAAAATTTTGTACTTATATTAAAGATCTCATTTTTAATATTTGTAGTCCAGTCTTACCTGTCTCTTCCCTAATTGGGTTAATTATAGTTGCTATAAAATTATAAAACATTCTACCCTAATTTTTTTCTAAAAGTAGACGGGGACTGGAGAGATGGTTTAGCAGTTAAGAATACTTCCTGCTCTTGCAAAGGACCCAAGTTAGATCCCAGCTCCAGAGTATCAGGCACCCTCTCTAGCCTCTTTAGGCACTAGCACACAAGTACATATACCCACATAGAGATACCACCATATACATAATTAAAATTAAAGAATTTTAAACCAAAACCTGAAATAGAGGTTAAGTCTTCATATTCCTACCTATCGTGGGTCTCAGGGTCCCAAATATCACTTGCATATTATAAAACTAGAGAATCTCATCATTGTGGCTCTAATGCTTAGCAAATAAAACCATATGCATTATGGTATTGGCCTAAATTAAGTATCCATCAGTCTTTTGTCAGGGTTACATGAAAATCCTATGTTCAAAACATACAGTTTATGGTTCCAGGAGCTTCCAGAGTCTTGATCTTNTTAAGTGATATCACCTCCCTGTCTCTGAGTCTAAAGCCAGCCTGCCTAAAGTGAATGTTTGGTTATATTATGAGCATTGAATATATGGAAATTTGACCTTTCATGGTTAAAAAAAAAAGTTTGTGGAAATTCAAGATGTTAATAATTCTAGCTGGGCGGTGGTGGCGCACGCCTTTAATCGCAACACTCGGGAGGCAGAGGCAGGTGGATCTCTGTGAGTTCGAGACCAGCCTGGNAAAAAAAAAAAGTAATGTAATTTAAAACTTGTTTTGTAAGGATACATCAGGAAGAAATAACACCGGCATGTTATTGATTTTAATGCTCTCGAAGCATTATGAATATTGTCCCCCTTTACAATTCAGGGGAACAGATGCAGAAAAGCACTCTTCCCATTTGCCAAGTAAGAACAGAGGCCGGTGAGGTGGTTTGTAGACCAAGTTCATTCTCTGTCTCAAACAGAGACAGAGCACTTGCCTGTCTTGGGTACACACAGGGCGACTCTTGGAGCAGGGAGACATCAAAAAGAAAGTCCGAGTCCAACAGAGTGTAGGAGGCTATCACTCAGGGCTAGGTCCGCAGGACTAAAGGGTAAGACACGATAGGAGCCTGAGCTTGAGCCTGTGTAACCTGACCCAAGACTTTCCCTGGCCAGAGAGACCCAGTAGCCGGATGTGAAGGCTTCGAAGTTCCACCGCAGAGAGAGCCGAAGCCTTCCAGGGGCGTGGCCTAGAGGGCGGGGCCTCGTGACTCCAGAGCCCCCGCTCCGCAGGTCGGCCAGCGGGTCAC
>LOEQ01002050.1:150110-160470 GCA_001685075.1 Bramus lutescens | reverse complement strand
AAATTTTGGACTATGGTTTTATGACTGATACTTTTGTAGTGGGTAATATTTGTTTGGTGCTTACACTGTACTCAGGGGACATGACATGCTCTACATGCACAATTTAATCCTCTTCTCACGAATGTCATGTCAGGTGTCCACAGAGCCCTAGTATCCATTGTGAGCAGATGAGTTACAACCATGTGTAGATGCCCATGCTGTACTTCCAGGTGGCTGGCACAACCATCCTGCATCCCAGGGCTCACTTGGGATGGTGCTGTCCAGAATCAACTCACATCAGGGGCAAGGATGTTAGGTCAAATTTGCAGATTAAGAAAAGAACTGGATCAGGTATAGTGGCACAAACCTTTAATCCCAGCACTTGGGAGGCAGAGGCAGGTGAGTTTGAGGCTAGCCTGGTCTACGTAGTAAGTTCCAGGACAGCTAGGACTGTTACAGAGAAACCCTCTCATGAAAAAGCACTAAGAGGAGGGGAGAGAGGGGAGGGAAGGGGAGGGGAGGGGAGAGGGGAGGAGAGGGGATGGGAGAAGAGAAGAATAGCTACTAGGGATCAAGGAATGTCAAGTGGAGGTGGTGCTTCTCTTCATTGAAGTGCTGTACAGGTAACAATGCTGAAAATGTAGCCTCATCACCATCCAGTCACTGCAGACAGGTCCTGCAGGTGTCATCTGTAGAGAACTGGGAGACTCATGAGCTCTAACCTGCCTCCAGGTGCATCACACTCTAATGCAAAGGACAGGCAGACCAAACCTAGGTTCTTAGAGAGTTACTAAGAGTTATATTCTGTGCAGAATGCTGGTGGCCCACTGAGTGCAGGAGCAAATAGAGAGGACTCAAGGTATCCAGAAGACCACCTGACCTTATTGCTGGGCCTAGGACCTGACCTAAGTGACAAGGGCACAGTCCCAGAAGAATTGAGCCAGACACAGCAGATAGGAAGCTGAGCTATGAGAAGGTTCAGACCATCCCAGCACTTGGGTCCTGACTGTCAAACTCCAGGAAGCCTAGGATACTCAAATTCATGCTATAGGTACCACAGCATAGCCAGTTGGAAAGCCAGGCATAGGTCCCAATAGAGGAATCCTAATCCACTTGTCTCTGGCAACAGGAAACCACTTCTTTACCTATCAAGAAATCTGGAGAGAGCCAGCTTCCCATGGGCTGACATCTCAATACTGTCCTTACCAAAGCTCTACTCTGTCATTAGCATGGAGGCTGGGATATGAAATGCAACAAACAGTACTGGAAGAAGGAGGTCCAGGCTATAACACTGAACCAAACACCTGGTAGCATGGAGACTCAGCACATGGTTGCACAAACAAACAAGGACTTTCTCCACTCTGACACTCAGAGTGTGGACCGGGAGAATTAAGAGCTGAGCAAGTAGTAGTAGATTTCAGGGGACAGAGCAAGTGGCCAGCTCTCTGGATTAGTGCAAGCAAGCAGACTTTGCCTGTCTTCAGCATTGGCTGACACACCACCAAGGTGACACAAGAAAGGAGGGTCATGGAGCTCCTGCACAGACACTTGCTTTGTGAGTGCTGGTCATTTGATCTTGTTTTCTGGTGATTTCATGGAACTGGAGGAGGCTAGCTGAGGAGATAGTTAATGGTGGGTGTGGGTGGAGTAAGGGTGGGGTGTGGATTAGCTGACTCATTTCCTCTTCTGCCTCCTAGCCCCACAGCCTATGTGCTGACTCAGTCTCACTGTCTGCATCACCCACCATAACCTCCATTGGACTATACATTTGCTAATGGCAGGACCCTGTTGGCCTTGCTCACCAATGTCTCCTCCAGAGCCTGGACTTGTTTCAAGGCATTTGGGAGACATGTAATAGTGGTTACAGGTCTGTTTAAGCCTGTAATCCAGGTGGGAAGCAAAGACAAAAGGGCCAATACAAGTCCCAGGCTAGTTCTACCTATAGAATGAATCCCAGGCTAGCCCTGCCTACAGAGTGAGCACCAGACAGCCTGTCTATGCAGTAAGTTCTGTGCCAACCTTATCTATACAGTAAATCCAAGGCCAGCTTTGGTCTATACAGTAAGTCCCAAGCCAGTTCTGTCTACACAGTAAGTCCCAAACCAATCCTCTCTACACAGTAAGTCCTAAGCCATTCCTCTATACAGAGAAAGCTCCAGGCCAGCCTTGGCTACAGAAGAAGTTCCAGGAATGTCAATAAAATACTAAAACAAGATTCTTTCTCTAAACAAAAAAGAGTGAGTGGGTTTGAGGAGGAGACCTTTTGGAGTGTGAATCTCTGTTTTGCAGCTTACCAATCATGCAGCTGTGGACAAGTTACAGACCTCTCTGTTCCCCCAGTTGTTCTAGCCTGTTCTGAGGGTAGTGTCACTGTGTGCAGGACATTCTCAGTCCTATGTTTCATGCATACTGTGCCCAGTGACTGTATGTGTGAACTGGCTGTCTGACTGCATGAAGAATGGCCTTCAGGTAGGACCCAAGAATGTGAAAGAGAAAGGGTTCTGAAGGTAGGACTCGATATTGACTGCTTCCCTAACTCTCTGAAGAGTTTGGATTATGACCCTTGTAGCAAAGCTACAGATAACTTTTCAACAGAAAAATGTGCTGCTTAGAATTGCATTAGAGGAAAAGGACGTGGGGGCGACATTCCAGGCCTAGGCAGCTGATGGCACCTGGTCCAGAGCTAGCCTGTCATGAGAGATTCTGACCTGTGCAGGTGAGAAGACCACTGATGTGGCAATGGGAAAGCAATGGGCCATAGCTGAAATTCTGTCTGTAGCTCTACTGAGCACCTACAGAATGGTTCCAAGAGACAGAAGAGCAGGACCCCTGTGGTACCACGAGGGCACCCGTCCTGCCAGTGATTATAGATCAGCACTGACGATGAACAGATGGCAGGCAGGCACCTAGCAACTGCCTGGAGCACAGTCAAGTGCATGCCCTTTGGCTGTGGCTCATTACTTTCCTTTGGCCCAAGTTGCAGTCAGACCCAGATGATCATCACTGCTTTCACCTGACATGAGACAACTGACTTGAGAAGCCACACTGCCATGAAGCAGGCAAGTTCAACCTGATCTGATACATGTAGACATGAACTTGCTCATTTTGGCCCATAGGTGATATGACCAGCAAGCCCAGGCCACTGCCCAGATCAAGTCACTGTAAAGGAAGGAGTGTTCCCTTTGTGCCAGATAAGAGACGAGGGACCCTCTAGACAGAACATACCTGCATCAGGACAAACTGCTGACCACAGGACTGCTATCCCTAAGCATTAGCAAGCCCTTAATGACAGCAGATACCTGCAGGAGCTGGGAGACAAGAGCCATTGCCCAGTAGTCCTTGAAGCTCACCTCCCAGCAGCTGGAGGTGAAAGAGTCAGTTACTGTGCTCTAGGAGCTAGTAACCAAGTTAGTGGGTTTTGGTTTGGTTTGGTTTCTTGTTTTGTTGTTAGTTTTGGTTTTTCAAGATATAGTTTCTGTGTGTAACAGTCCTAGCTGACCTGGAACTTGCTCTGTAGACCAGGCTAGCCTTGAACTCACACAGATCCACCTGCCTCTGCCTTCCAAGTGCTGGGATTAAAGCCGTGTGCTACCACCCAGCCACGTTACACTGTGCAGTGGTGGTGCACAGCCAGCACTTGGGAGGCTCTCAGAGGCAAGTGGCTCTCTGTGAGTTCAAGTCCCAGAACTACACAGCTAGTTCTAGGACAGCTAAAGCTACACGAAGAAACCTTGTCTCAGAAAAAAAAAAAAAGCAAGTTATTTTCATGGTTAAAAGCAAAACATGACACCACTGTTGTCAGATTCCACACTTACAGAACACTTCTCCTCAGGACACATCAGAAGGGAGCCCAGGATTCTGCAGCTACTCAGTCCCCAGAAGACCTGGGTTGAGAAGCAATGGCCTGTGCAGACCCACCAGGCCTTACTTCAGCCAACTTCCACTTAAACTGCTCAGATGATCTTACCATTGCCACCACCTCCTCTCTTTCTTCCCCTTCCATTTAGGTCATAGTCCCCTTCCCCTCTGCTTGTCACCCAGATCTTCACCTTTGCTGGTGCCCTTGCCACACTTAATTAGATTACTTCTGCCCCTGCCTCATAACCACCTGTGATTTCCCAGCTTTTCCTCCCCAGCCTCTGGCCTTCCTACAGAGCTATGTCCCTTCTGAAACTTCAGCTCTCTCCCCAGGAGAAGAAGGTGCTCAGTTACCAGGGTATGTCAGTGGCCAGCAGCAGCAGAACTGCTGAGAGGCCCTTGAAAGACTGAATTCAGGGAGGGCAGAGTACACAGCCCCAGGAAGGTCAGGAGGATGCTTTGGAATGTCCTGACCCCAGTAAGAGCCAGGCAGCAAGGCAAACCTGGCGAGTTTGTTGTAAAAGACCAGCCATTCCTCACCATAGGATGGCTGCTGTTTTGTTTTTGTCTTCTCCAGCCACCCCTTTCCATAAGATGGCTGGTATTTTGTTTTTTGTTCTGAGTTTTTTGGGTTTTGGCTTTGATGTTTTGAGAAAGGATCTGACTAACTCTGGATGGCCTTGCTATGTTGGCCAGGCTCATCTTCCAACTCACAGAGATCAGCCTGCCTCTGCCTCTCAAGTGCTGAGATTAAAGGTGAGCACCGCTGTGGCCAGCCTGGGTGTCTGTTTTAAGGGACTGACCCCTCTGTCTTGGTTTCCTCACTAGTGAGATGAGGTAGTAGTATACAATTCATGGGGTGACAATTAAATCTTGTGTTTTATATAACTAGCTAATTACACTGGTGATTATGTAATATATAGCTCAAGAGGTTAAAGTATTACAGAAGGGTTTTGTAGACAAAGACTAGGGAACCCTGGAAGGCTGTGAGGCACAGGAAGGACATGGTCATTTTCATGGAAGGGGTAGATATGGGGAGGGAGCGAGAAGAGAATGGACACAGTACGGACTTGGGAGGTGGAACTGGCAAGACACTGTGACTGTTAAGAGTTAGGTCTGAGGTCAAGGATAACTCGGTACCTGCTGGCCATGTGACTGAGTATAGCTTGTGGAAGGGGAGCAAGTTTTCATGTTTAAGTAGCCCCTGCTCCCAGGCAGTCTGTAGTAGGTCAAAACCTGCTCAAGGGGACACTTGGCCTCAAAATGAGAAGTGGAGCACAAAAGCCACACTCGGTAGATATTTGTGGAAGGCATAGGCCTTGTCTCCAGCCCTCTAAAGACCTGTCTTCCTCCCCTGGCCATAACCCAGTGGCAAAGAAGCTGCCCTTCTATCTCAGCCTCCTGTCGTATGTTTGGACCACACAAGCATCTGTCTGTCTGCAGGAACCAAAGGTGGAACTGAAGGCTTCCTACCCAGCCCAGCAGGGGCATTGCTGCAGGCTGAAAGGAGCAGGGTCACTCGGTCACATGGAGATCACCCTCATCCTCTCCTCGTGCTGTTGAGAGTATACTAGGGCCTGTTTCAGATACCATGGGGTGAGAACTGTACCATTTTGTCCACCAGGCATCTCAGTGCCTGGAGTGGGCCTGGCTTACAAATAACTATGCAATGGTAAGCTGTCAGCACCACCCAGCCATAAAGACAGTCTTCCTTGTGAGACAAGTGACACTTTGAGCCACACTGGCTGATGAGCAGTCCACCACCTACAGCCAGAGTCTGAAAGACAGCATGGCAGCTAAGGAGTAGGGGAATTTGGGCAGACATCAAGGATCTCACCCTCTGAATATTGAATGTTAGCCTATCATACAGCTTACTTATGGTAAAAATACATCTGCTGTGCCAGCCCGAGCCTGACAGGAGGTAGAACAAAGTGTGAGTGTTGTGTGTGAATAATAGACATGGTAGTGTATGTGAAGGGTTGGTGAAAGCCCTCACATTGTCTGTTCCTGGATTCATCATTCACTTAACACCCATTGATGCTCTTTGAGATGGGGTCTTATTATGTAGCCTAGGTTGGCCTTGGACTTGGCTGTGTAGCACCAGACTGGCCTTGAACACTCAGTCCCTCCGCCTCTGCCTCCCAAATCCTGAGATTATGCATGTATGCCACCATGCTCACCTACCCATCAGAGCTTACCCCAAGGATCACCCTAGCATGAAAATACTGTCAGAGGTGAAAGTGGTTACACAGCATTATGACTGTACCAGCTAATTACACAATTGAAGGTGTTATTTTGTGTTATGACTTTTGTATCAATTTAAAAGGAAGAATTGGGCTAAGAAAGCAACTCAGTGGTAGAGCACTTGCCTGTCATGCATGAGACCCTGCATTCAGGCCCCAGTAGGAACAGAATAATCCCCAGCCAGCATTCATAGCCATTCTGAGAAAATGCCATTTGAACATTGCCTGAGCTTGAGACTGTTACATTGGCCCAATCTATGGAGAGGAACTGCCTCATGGTGGTATGGAAAGCCAGGTCCCATCCGGGAGAGAAAAGAAGAAACTGTCATGCCACCGCTTACATGTGATAAAAATGCATGCATTTGCTTTGCCAGCCCAGGTATGACAGGAGGTAGAACAGAGTGTGAGTGTCATGTGCGGCGGCCTATAGAAATGAGACCTGGGGTAGGGACAATTTCTCCCCATTGAATACTTCTTTGTAACTTTTTATGTTTTAAACCATGTGACTACTTTCAACTCAAAGGATAATATGAAGTGAAGAGTTGTGTATTGCCTACACTAATAAAGCAATATATGGTCTCTGCTGCCCTATTACAAACAAGCCCCCTGAGGCCAGGCCTGCCTCAGTTCTCAGCCCCCTTTATGTACTTGTGACTCTCTGAGCCACAATTTCATTACCCGTGAACAAGCAAGGGCTCATCTGGCCTCACATAACTGGTACAATCCAGTGACAAGTGGGACAGTGTATAAACCTGGGTGCCCAGAAAGCAAGCACTCATTATCTTCTGTCTTATCTGTTACCTTCTCCACTATTTGAGTCTGCCTATTTAGGACCCCCCCATACATTTGTGACTCATAGTTTCTTCACAGAGAAAGCTACAGATGGTTCCCTACAGAGCGAGGACTGGGCCCTCAACATGGAGATCTGTGACATCATCAACGAGACAGAGGAAGGGTAAGGGCCCTGGGAAGGAGGGGTTTGGGAGATGGTACAGGCTGTGACAGCTGACTATAACACTGTACACACTAACACTGATTCATATCTGTGACCTACTAGATGATCCTCCCTAGCCCCCCACTGTTGTGGTCACAAAGTCTAATCCTGCTATGCAGTGTCCTGCCCCAGCCCAGACAACAACATAGCATTTTAAACATCTTTGACCATGATCTAGTCCAGTGCCTTCACCAGGTGGATGAAAAGCTCAGAAATGTTAAATTCAAAGACACAGTGTAAGTCAAGCGGTGGTGACCCACAATTTTAATCCCAGCACTCAGGAGGCAGAGGCAGGAAAATCTCTGAGTTCAAGGCCAGCCTGGTATACAGGACAACCAGGCTACCCAGAGATACCCTGTCTCGGGAAAAAAAAAATGAATCTCCAGCTGGCCCCTAGGTCCTGTGACATACACACAGTATCTCTGAACTTGTGCCCAGATGTCACACAGATCTGGAGCCCCAGCCTTGGTGCATCACCTCCCTGGGACAAAGCCAGCTGGAGATTCCTGGTGCCTTTCTGCTTGCTGAGAGCTGGAGTCCTAGGACAGCTACATCTCCTCACTTAATTTTCCTAAGACTAAAAAGCAGCAGGGCCTCTGGGGCATGGAGAGGGCAGTCAGTGAAGCAGAGCAGAGCTATAGGTCAGAATGGGTGTCTACAGGCAACCAGGCATGGGGCCCCTGCATTTACTCAGAATGCTGAGCCCAGACAGAGCCCTTGGTTTGTTGTGGGAAAGGTGTTAGAGTCTTGTCTTCCTCTACCTAATGCAAGCCAGCTGTGTGATGGGACCATAGACAATCACATTACCTCTCCAGGACTTTTTCCTCAAACTGCCAAAACTCTAGTCTAAGTCCTTGAGTGGCGCAGAAGGTACGGTGACTATGGAGTGTGGGTAGCCATAGCAGACAGGGAGTACAGCAGGATGAGCCTCTGCTCTGGTAAATTAGAACATTCTCCCAGTCAGGAGACAGGGAGTACAGTGGGAAGTACAGGGAGACCTCAGTTGTGCTGTGTGGCTCACTCCCACATCTACATCTAGACCTTAGTGAGGGTTGGATGCAAGTGGGCAGGTGTCAGGACCACCAGGAAAGAAGACAGAAGGCAGAGATGCTTACTGAGCCTCTGAAAAGGCCTAGCAGGCAGTGTTCCCATCTCCATGGTAAACTTGGAAAGCACTGTATTCAGAGTTCCTTGGCTATGTCGCTATTCGTCTGAGCACTTTAAATGTTCAAAATAGGGCATTGAGGATCCAGCAGTAGGCAATGACAGGCATGACTCTTGGCCTCACTAATCTTATCTAAACTTTTATGTCTTCATTGAAATCATACCATTGCCATATACTTTATCTGTGTTATTGTGCATACATGGCCCACTGCCAGTGCTGCCCCCTTTTCTCCAAGCCATTCCATAAGTAGGAATAAAGTACCTTAAAAATACTAATGTGGTCCACAAGTCAGCAACTATATCAGTCACCTTTTTATAACTATAGCAATCTCCTTGAGATGATTTGCTTGTAAAGAAAAAATTTTTATCTCAGTTTTGTTTTGGTTTAGTTTGCTTTTTGATTGTTTGTTTTTGAGACAGGGTCTCGCTAGCCTGAAATTCACTTTGGAGCTGAAGCAGAAGTTTTTATTTTGCCTCACAGTCTTGATGTTATACACCATGAAGAATGTGTAATGAAGTACAACCACACACCTCATGGCCAGGGAACCAAAGAAAAGTGACAGGGACCAGGGTTCCACAGTGCCCTCTAAAGTCACATTTCTGATGACACAAAGTCCACCAGCAGGTTCTAGCGCCCCCCCCATTTATTTACCACGTTTGGGGTGGAACCCAAGGTCTTCCATGCTTGACAAGCACTGTCACTGAGCTATTCCCCCAGCCTAGACCCCACCTCAACATTTCTGTAGTGCCTCAACAGTGCCACTGTGAGCATGAAAACATTCTTCAAACACATGGGCCTTTGGGGGATACTCAGGGTCCAAACAATATAGCATTGCTGACACCAAGGACTCTTGAAGCCAAGGTGCCTCTGGAACTGGCCAGGGAAAAGCAGGGAGCTGTCTGAGGTTTTGAGTACAGACTGTTGTCACCCTTCTGGACAGGCTCCTGTACCTGCCTTGGCCTCTCCACTGTAGCACTGACCACCTGCACAGCCTTCACTTTTGCTGAGGACCTTACCAGGGTCCCATATTGTCTCCATGTGGCCCTTAAAGGTCAGCACTGGCAGGCAGAGTCAGAATAAACTTCAAAGCCCCTCTGCCAGGGTACCTACAGTGGGCCAGCTCTTCTGAAAGACAGTGTTTAAAAGACATTGCCTGCCTGCTCTCTCAGAACTGTCTTCTCTGCCAAGATAGGTTGGTGTTCTATGACAAGACACACTAGAGGGGAAAACCCCTTGGAGGCTTCGTGGATCACTGGACCCCTTCCCTTGGGTTTGGACCATGGGCAGGGTCCCACAGAGGCCTTCAGGGCAGAGCAGCTCTGGCAATGCTAGGGAGATGTTAGCAGATGGAACAGGGAGGACAGGAGGCCACCAGACTCTCTCTGATCACCTGTTGTATGTAGGCACATCCAGGTTCCTGGCTCTCCACCTCTACACTGTGTTGTCTCCTCTGTCCTTCCAAAGCAGCTTTTCCCCACCAAGCCCTCCCTACACCTGAACCCATTCTCTCTGGCTATCCTCCCATTTGTCCTCCCCATCCTTTAGGGTTGACTACTTCCTTGAGGGTCTTTTAGACCCTACCCCATTCTCCCTCAAGACTGCTTCTTCTTTCGGTTATCCCAGAATCCTTGGAAGTAGTGTATATGCGCACATGTACACATGCATGCACAGGTGCTTGGCTAGACTTGACCGAAAGATGGATAGTGGAACTATCTAAGATCTGGGATTGGAACACTCTCCCTGTGGTCATTTGTCCTTAACACCAATACCCAGAAGGCCCTGGGAGCCGTGGGATACATGAGAAATAGCAAATTCTGGGACTTCCCCACTTCTTGAGTTCTGATACTCTCAGCAGAGGCCTAGAAGTCTGTAGTTTTGACAGGCACTCATACCTTGCCCAACATGAGTATGACAGGAGGTCCAGGTGTTGGGATCAGGCTTTCCTGAGAAGGCCACAGTGGGGCAACAGTATCCTGGTGTGATCAGAACCAGGGAACACAGATCAGGCAGAGGCAGGAGGGACGATCCTACCCACTCTAGCTTTGCAGAGTCTCCTGAACTTGGACGCCTAGCCTCCTGTGTTGGGGAAAAGGGTTCTAGGCCTACACCCACCATTCTTTT
>LOEQ01002050.1:87155-97980 GCA_001685075.1 Bramus lutescens | reverse complement strand
CTCAGGACCTCTGGAAGAGCAACCAGTGCTCTTAACCACTGAGTCATCTCTCCAGCCCCTGTCTTTTAATTTCTTTCTTTTTTTTTAAACTGCCTTCATACATAGTCCTGAAATTCACCATGTAAATAGACCAAGCTTCAAACTCCCAGAGATCCGCCTGCCTCTGCTCCCGAGTGCTGGGATTAAAGGCTGCACCAGCACACCCAGCTAGCTGGTTGTGAAATTCATAATTGAAACTTTTTGAAAGAAATGCCTTCACACTGGGCAAAGCTTATCAAGTTATCTAGCCTTAGCTAGGCAGTGGTGGTGCTGCCTTTAATCCCAGTACTCAGGAGGCAGGAGGCAGATATCTGAGTTTGAGGCCAGCCTGGTCTACAAAGTGAGTTTTAGGACAGGCAGGGCTACACAGGGAAACCCTGTCTCAAAAACCAAATAAAACAAAAAGGTTTTTCTTGAACATGGACCTTGGAGTGGTGTGACTCCTCTGTGGTCAGCCCATACCTTCCCTCCCCTTCACTGGGAGTAACTGGAATATGAATTCTCCCTGTGGTTTGGGGAACTACATTCTATAGTATTTAATGATTGATGATTATTTGCATGGTTAAGACCATGGCTTGTCTAGTTTGGAGGCTGGACCTATCTATAGGTCCAATCTGTGATGGTGAGGTCCCAGCAGGATGCGCGAGGTCCCAGCATTCTGTGTTTAGCTTGGGACCCTGCTCATTCTCCTCCCTTCCTCCACAGCACGCCCAAGGATCTGTCTGAGACCTTGAAGGAGGCCACCAAGGAGGTACACACCCAGGCAGAGAATGCTGAGTTCATGAGGAACTTTCAGAAGGGCCAGGTGACCAGGGAAGGCTTTAAGGTATGTGACTGTAGGTTGGCCAGAACATTTGGGGGAGGGGGTGTAGGAGGTATGCCCAGAGCTCTCAAGCCAATAATTGAATGGAGAGGTTGGAGTCAGGGATGATGAGGGCTTGTCCAAGGAAGTCATTCTACTAATTTTGACACTAGCTCAGAGAAGAGAGGAGAGGGTCACACAGCAAGTTCTTGGCCTGCTATGTGATGCTGACAGAGGAGCCTGGACAGCAGGATGGCTCAGTGAACACTTACTCTATGTTGGTCACTTTATACTCCTGTCTCAGCCTTGAGGAGTAGATAAGGGGAAAGCCCTGAGAGGTTAATGCTCACATAGTGAGCATTCTGTGGAAAAGACTGAAACCAAACAGAGATGGCCTAATTTCAGAGTATGCACTCTTGACCTGATTATCCCTGCACCTTGCATGGGCTGGATAGCTTCTCAACTAACCGCTGACCTAGGATCCTAGTTCTTGGATTATTGGATAGGGTCTCACTACCGAGTTCAGGAACTCTCAATGCTCCTGAGTCAGTCTCCTGAGTATTTGGGCCACAGGCATGTACCACCACACCCAGATCTTTAACTCAATTCCAATTTGCTTCTGAAGGCAAGGGGAAGTTGCCTTAGCCCTGCAGTGTCCTGTCCTCACAGTGAGATTGTCTAGCTCATTCAGCCTCCAGAATGCGTCTGAGAAATCTGAAAAATCTGGTTTCGACAGTAGGGCTTTCTTAAGTACCCAGAATACACAATAGACTCTGATTTTGCTATTTCCTGGCATAGTTGTGAAATTGATGTCAGTAAAAAAAACATTAGATATAGCCGGGTAGTGGTGGTGTACACCTTTAATCCTAGCACTCCCAAAGGCAGAGGCAGGGAGATCTCTATGAGTTCAAGGCCATTCTGATCTACAAAGACTGTAGCCAGGGCTACACTGAGAAACCTGTCTCAAAAAGCTAAAAAGAGAAGAAAAAGAAAACACAGTAGAGAACACTGTGAGCTGGGTGGAGATGGAGCGACTGCAGTTGTGGGGACAGAAAGTCTCCCAGCAGGTAGCTATAGAGGGGTTTTCTAGGGACCTGAGAAACTGGCTCTGGTTTCAGCTGGTGATGGCCTCCTTGTACCACATCTACGCGGCCCTGGAGGAGGAGATAGAACACAACAAGCAGAACCCTGTCTATGCCCCGCTCTACTTCCCTGAGGAGCTGCACCGAAAGGCTGCCCTGGAGCAGGACATGGCCTTCTGGTATGGGCCCCACTGGCAAGAGACCATCCCTTACACGCCAGCCACACAGCACTATGTGAGGCGCCTCCACGAGGTGGGGCACACTCATCCCGAGCTGCTGGTGGCCCACACATATACCCGTTACCTGGGTGACCTCTCAGGGGGCCAGGTTCTGAAGAAGATCGCACAGAAGTCCCTGGCCCTGCCTGGCTCTGGTGAGGGCTTGGCTTTTTTCACCTTCCCCAACATCGACAACGCCACCAAGTTCAAACAGCTCTATCGTGCTCGCATGAACACTCTGGAGATGACGCCTGAGGTGAAGCACAGGGTGACAGAGGAGGCCAAGACCGCATTCTTGCTCAACATCGAGGTGAGCCCCACTGCTCTTCCAAGTCACACTCCTGTTATTGGAGGGGGAGGGTCCGGGAATCACAGTTAAGTACAAGGACTTGGGACCAGGGGCCTGGTTAGTAGCTGGGTGATCACGGACAAATCTCATCTCCCAGTTCGTCAGTTTCTCTATTTGCAAAATAGGGGTAATGATAATGTCCATTTTCAATGTGTGAGGGGCAAGCAAATTGATACAGTTCAAACCTTGTGGAAGGGCTGGTATAGGGTAAGCTCTGTGATGTCATTGCTCTCTGGTGTTATGGGACATGACCCTCATGGAGATGGCATCCTGTGACAGTGGTGTGACTGTCAGGGAACTTAATGCACTTATGCATAGCCAGGTTGGCACTTTAAGGTTTTCAGAGGCTGAAATGCTTCTGGTGGCATTTACTTTAGGAGATTTTCTATACAGTCACAGAGATGTCTCACTTCTGCAAATATGGGTCTTGTAATGATTTTTTTTTTTGATGTGCATTGTTCTTTTGCCTGCATGTGTGTCTGTGTGAGGGTGTCAGATTCCTTGGAGTTAGAGTTACAGACAGTTGTGAACTGCCAGGTAGGTGATGGGAACTGAACTTGGGTTCCCTGGAAGAACAGCTGGTCCTCTTAACCTCTGAACCTTCTTCCCAGTCTCAAAGAAAGTGGATTTTGAGCAAGGGTTTGAAAGATAGAGCTGAAAGGGTATAGTGTCCTGTTGATGGGGTTGTTTTGGTGATCAGGGTTTCAATTCATAGCCTCCTGACTCCCTGCTTTCGGTCTGGGATCCCTTAAGGTTCATCAGGCAAGCACCTGTTAGGAAACTATCCTTTCAAATTTCTAAATCCAACCACATTTACACCATTTGTGTCCTTCTGAGGATATGAAGCTGGGAGGTGGTGGTGGCACACGCCTTTAATCCCAGTACACTCTGGGAAGCAGAAACAGGTGGTACTCTGAATTCAAGATTAGCCCGGTCTACAGAATGAATTTCAGGACTGCCAGGGCTGCACGGAGAAACCTTGTCTGGAAAAAACAAACAAACAAACAAAAAACCTCAGCCCAGCTGAGAGCTAGGTCTCCTGACCTCCTAGTCAGTAACAAGCAAGCCCTACTCCAGGAGCTGTGGTTCCCTCACCTGCACAAGCAGCCCCTTAGCAGTGCACAGCTCAGAAGAGATGGCAGTTTGAATGGTTGCATGCTGCACAGCCACCACACATCCATGTGTTATTTCAGAGGAGGCAAAATGGCTCTCCTTGTGGGCACACACAAAATCTTGAACTCCAGATTCAGGACAGCTGTTACTGGTGGGGACCAGGTTGGGGTACAGACAGCATTGGGGAAGCACAGGCAGGGGAGCTAATAAACCTGTCATATCTCTCATAGGGTAGGTGAAAGACACATGGGTGTTGATGTCAGTATGTCTTGTCTTCTAGCTGTTTGAGGAGCTGCAGGGGCTGCTGACACAGGATCACAAGGATCAGATTCCCTCACAGATGGAGTGGCTTCGCCAGCGGTCTGGTAGCCTGGTGCAAGGTAAAGATGCCTTCTTGCCTCTGGCTCTTCTTGGCAGGAACATGGCACAGCTGTCTGTCTCTGGGATTTCTTTATTCTCCTCTGTTCTGAATGTTTTAAATTAGAAATAGGGTACAAATAAAAGGACCCAGGGTCAGCCTGTAATTTGTGACTGGGTGAGCTGTAAGCTACCTCAGTTTCCCCACATTGGGCATTGGCTGAGGTATATAGAAATCCCTTAGAAGTCACTGGTACAGAAATCCTTTCATTTAGGAACATCCCTCCAAAGTGTTTTTGAGGCAGTTGTACTGTGTTACCCAGACTGGCCTCAAACCCCGGTAACAAACAATCCTGCCTCATTCTTTCACGAATAGCTGTGATTGTAAGTGTTTTCTTTTTCAGACCCATTAAAGGCTCCTGGAAGACCCCATATAAGGCAGGGCTTTGGGAATGTATTTTAAGTGCTTACCTTCCAGGGGACACTAGGAAGACATGTGATTACTGGACCTTGGGTGCCAGTCCCTTTCTCCTGTGCCTTGCTGCATGATAGCTGGACCTATATTAAGACTTCAAAAAAGACCAAAGTGACACAAAATGTGCCTTCCCTGAGCCTGCCACCCCTGGGACAGAGTGTGGCACAGGGAAGTTGTAGACAGAGTTTCTGTCTTGCCCGGTCCTGCAGCCATTCAGTCCCAAAGAAACACACAGAGGCTTATATTAATTATAAACTGTTTGGCCTGTTAGCTTAAGTTTATTATTAACTAGCTCTTACAACTTAAATTAACTCATAATTCTTGTCTATGTTTAGCCACGTGGCTTGGTACCTTTTCTCAGTAAGGCATTCTCATCTTGCTTCCTCTGTCACCACCTTTCGTCTTCCCAGAATTCTCTTTGTCTGGTTGCCCCTCCTATACTTCCTGCCTGTCTACTGGTCAATCAGCATTTTCTTAAACCAATACAAGTGACACATCTTTACTATGTACAAGAGCATTATTCCACATCAAGGAGTGGGTGACGAGGATGGGCAGGGCAGGTTATGTGAAATTGTTTTGCTCGATGCCATCCTAACCCACATTTTGCCTAAGGTTCTCCCATTCTCCCAACTGGGACAGGATCCCATGGCCCTGTTACTAATAGTATTGCTTCTGGTGCCTGAAATGTGACCAGTCCTGATGGTACTAGCTACCTGATTGGGACTTTCCCTTGAGATGACATGGCTGAACATGGGAGAATGAACAGCTTGGGAGTGAGGGAGTTCCTAGCTGAAGGTATTCATGCAGTTGCTAGTGGACACTGTGCTGTAGCAGAATCGTGGCCTTGGACTGGAGCTGTACCAGAGACAGACGCTGCGCCTCCTTTACACTGTGTACTTTAATGTCATATATCCCAGGCTACATGTGTTTGACCTTTTCTATCTTTCTCTTTCAGACACTACCCCTGAAGAGATACCCAGAGAGAAGCCCCGAATCAGCACTAGCTCATCCCAGGCGCCACTCCTCCGATGGGTCCTTACTCTTAGCTTTCTGATGGCAACAGTGGCAGTGGGAATTTATGCCATGTAAATGCAAATGTGCTGGCCCCCAGGGGCTGTGAACTCTGTCCATGAAGAGCCTTCTCTCTATAAGGGAGATCTTGCCTGACTCTCTTCTCTTGGGCCTCTAAGATGCTTTGGGGGCTCCTAGCCCCCTCTCTGCAATGGAGAAAGATGATCAATGCATTTTTTCCTTCACCAAAAGCACATCCAGCCAGTGGCCTTAAGTGGCAGCTGATCTGAGGGTTGCTGGCATCTGTGTGAACTGGCCATGACCGCTTTCCTAAGGTTTCACGGCCACTTTGATAATGGTGTGCAGAGGTGTTCAGTCTTGTGTTTCTGTCTTTTTTGTTTGTTTGTTTGTTTGTTGTTTTGTTTTGGGGGCAAGATTTCTTTTCTGTAGCTTTTGGAGCCTGTCCTGGAACTCGCTCTGTAGACCAGGTTGGCCTCAAACTCAAAGAAATCCACCTGTCTCTGCCTCCTGAGTGCTGGGATTAAAGACGTGCACCACCACCGTCCAGAGTGTTTATGTCTTTTTATTATTTCCC
Organism: Bramus lutescens; assembly: GCA_001685075.1. Classification (NCBI taxonomy): domain Eukaryota; kingdom Metazoa; phylum Chordata; class Mammalia; order Rodentia; family Cricetidae; genus Bramus; species Bramus lutescens. The sequence goes on along the minus strand of LOEQ01002050.1, from coordinate 91,939 downwards.
AAATTCCACCAGAATAGTGGTATTTTGTTGTGCTGGTTTTTTTCCTAACAAAGTTGGGCTGTCTTTTGAGGGGTGGGTGGGAAAGAATTATTTAATAGTTGTAACCTTGGTCTTGAATTTCTGTATGAAATAATAAATGACATTATCTGACAGTCACTGAAGTGTCTTCATGTCTCTACCATCCATGAAACAGGCCCTACTCCTCTTATCTCTTCGGTACCTGGCAGGAGGGCAGGTGATGTTGGTAGCTGCGATGTTGGACTGTGCTGGACATCTGGAAGTGATCTTATTTTAACAGGATCTCACTATGTAATCCTGGTTGATTTGGAACTTGCTGTGTAGACCAACTGGCCTTGAACTCACTGAGATCCTCTTACCTCTGTCTCTCAAGAACTGGGATTAAGGCATGGGCCACCGTGCCTGGCCAGTCCACCTGATTTTTAGATACAGTGTCTCAGTGGCCTCTAGCTCCCAGATATATATAGCTCCAGGGACCCTCCTGTTTCTGCCTCTACAGTCCGAAGATTACAAGCACATGGCACCATGCCTGACTGACATATCTCTTCAGCCCAAAGACTCACATTGCCTGAGACTGAAATGGGCAGATTTTGGGGTAAAGTTGCTAATACTCTGAATGATACTTAGGGTGAATACCTGGGTTCAAGTTTTTTCTTTCTAGCTTTTCACTTATTGTGTGTGTGTGATGCATGTTGGGATGTACAGCCCTGTAGTCAGTGTGAGGAGACAGTTCTTCCACTTTATGTGGGTTCCAGAAGTTGAGTTTAGGCTTGGGCAGCAAGTACTTTTCCTACTGAACCATCTACTTCTGCACTTTGGAGTTGGTCACTTAACCCCTCTGGGACTCAAATTCACCACCTGTGACATTAATACAATGGTGTTGACCTCACCTGCTTGTCTTGAGAAGCACATTGAATCCCAAGGCCTTCCATCACCCAGCTCTTTCATGCAATGTCTTCAGACTCTTATACTGTCACACGTGTGGATATATATCCTTGTGGCAAACGTGTCAGTGTCAGGAAGGATTTCAGCCCAAGTGATGAAAGCCATCCAAACACTGAACGGGAAGCTCCCACTGTATGTTTAATGGAGGTAGAGCAGGGAATGAAGTACCTACTTTGGACCACTGGTACCAGAGGTCTGGGAGTTAGCAGATCTTTGTCCTTCATACTGGCTTTATTACCAAGTCTGGAAACATGGGCACATTGCTTCAGATCTCATTTGCTCATGGAAAAAGAGGAGCAATACATCTGTCTCTCACTGCTGATGAAGGAATACAGTAATGTCAAAATGATATCAAAATACTATTCTGTGCACAGAAACTCCAGAACTCCATGGAGGTACTCAGTCACAGAGCTTAGAACTTTGCCAAGAGGTGGGATCCCAGAGTCACCATACAAGAAAGACATCCTGGCTGATTCAGATATACATACAACCAGGTCTGGAAGTCATTCTTTATGAAATTCAGGATAGAGGTATGCAAAGCATAGACATCAGATAACAACGATTGCTCTCCTATTCTGGACTCAGTTTCCTCACCTGTGAACATTTTCATTGTGATAAAGTAAGAAAGGTTGAGGGGGAGATCCTGAAGAGATGTCTCAGTGCTTAAAAGCACTGCCTGCTCTTACAAAGGACCCTAGTGCAATTCCCAGCACCCACATGGTGGCTCACAACAGTTTATAACTCTAATTTTAAGGGATCCAAAACACTCTTCCTGTCCTTCTTGGGTACCTGACACACATGTAATGCACTGACATACATGCACACAAAACATCCATACATATAAAATTAAACAAAAAGCCTGGGGATATAGCTCAGTGGTAAAGTGCTTGCCACTAATATGTGAGATGCCTTGGGTTCAAATATAATACCTGAAGGGTGAGGAAGTAAAGGGAAGGAAAAAGGGACAAAGCAAAACTAGTTTTGAATTCCACAAAAGAATAGTTAAGTACCAACCTGCCCTGGGTCTTTAGTGGTAGGTTTGTGGACTAGAAGGGGGTTAAGGGGCTGACCAGAGTTAAGGGAGTGAGAATTACAAAGGGTTAGTTAATGTAGATGTTTTGAGGCCAGCTGTGCATGCCAGCAGACAGTTATCAAAGTCCAAACTCTATCTTGTTACAGAGACTGGGCAACAGGTCCTATCCTCAGGGCTAGGTGGAGCAAACAGTGCCGATGATTTTGTCACCTTCCATTTTCTCTGGCTAGAGATATGGCCTTGAACCATTCCAAATATTAATGGTAATTCAAGTTTTTTTTTTTAGATAGAGGCGAAGCAGGGATAGGCAGGAAAACAGCCCAGCCATCCTCACCTGTCTGGACCTGGCCCATGTTTCTTGCCTTGCCGACTGGTCAAGAGTTTCAACACAGAGGGGCTAGAGAGATTATTGCTCAGTTCCCAGCACCACATGATGGCTCACAAACCATCCATTTCAGGGCTCTCACACTTTCTGAGGCACAAACCATCATAGAGGCAAAACACTATCATATAGATAAAATAAAACAAATATCTTAAAATTAAAACAAACAGTTGAGTGGTGGTGGTACACTTTTTTATCCCAGCACTCAGGAGGCAGAGACAGGTGGATCTCTGAGTTGGAGGTCAGTCTGGTCTACAGAGCGAGTTCCAAGATAGCTAAAGCTACACAGAGGAACTTTGTCTCAAAAAGCAAAAAAAGGAGACAATCTTTTGATAAGGAAATGAATAGACCAACACGCTCCTCACTCCTCCTCCTTCAGTAGTGCAGGTTCACTCCTACAAGCAGCTGAATTCCAAAGCCCCCAAGCTGCCTGCTTAATGAATGTGTCTTAAGCACTTATGCCTTCGTTGGCTCTCTGTAAGTGCATCTGTCCATTTATTTTTTCTTTTCTTTTAAGATTTATTATATTATTATTATTATCTGAGACAGGATTCCTCTGTGTAATGCTCTTTAGACCACTCTTTAGACCAGGCTGGCCTCAAACTCAGAGATCAGCCTGCCTCTGCCTCCTGAATGCTGGGATTAAATGTGTGTGCTGCTACCCCTTGGCAATTTATTTATTTTTAAGGTTATATTTATGTGTATGAATGTTTTGGTTGCATCTACATATGTTCACTACATGTATGTCTGGTACCTGTAGAAGCCAGAAGAGAGCATCCTATGCCCTGGAACTGGAGTTACAGATGGTTGTGAGCAACTTTATGTGCTGGGAGCTGAACTAGGATTCTCTGCAAGAGCAGCCAGTGCTCTTAATTGCTGAGCCATCTCTCTAGTAGTCCCTGTTTCTTGACCAGGGAACTTACTGACTCTGCCTCACTCTGACTCTTCCAAAAATTCTTTTCTGTACAGTAAGTCAAGTATCCCATCTGTACCTGAGGGAGGCTCCAGTCAACCATATGGAATTACATCTCTGTTGTTGGTGACAACTGTTGAGAACAGACTCAGAGTCTAGATTTTGGTCAAGAAGAGAATACGGCAACTTCAAATAGAATGTGCTAGATCTCTTGGCACACAGGGATGACCATGAAATGTTGAGAAAACCAAGTCTTAGATTCACTTGATAATTTTTATAAATTACAAAAATGCATATACTTTATTTTCTATAAATACATGTTTGAGTGGCTGTGGCATAGAACAGGTTTCCACTTGTTCATGTGCATGGTAGGAACTCAACCAAAAGGAACTACACAGCTAGTGTTGCTGTACCAAATCTGTCATTTTTTCCAAGATTTTAATTTGGAAATTTGTTTATGAATTTCGCCTGTTTTAAGCATTGCCAAAGAATTAAAAAATTTCTACCATCGTCATCATCATTCACCTGGATCTGGATGAAAGAAAACAGTTCCTTTTAGTTCATTTTAGTTTTGGTACCATCTGGCTCTAGGGGTAGGTGAGCTGTTGGAAACCGGAAACCAACCTGTCGCAAGAGCTAGCAGCCAGGGACAGCACTCTGGCGTCTCCTGCTGGGCTGGGGCAAAAGGACACCTCTCAGGCATACTACTTTCTCCCAGTAGCTCAGAGAGGGGTGATTGTTTTTTTTACAGTATCTGCATATTCTTTAAAAATTTGTCTGTGTAAGGGTGTCGGATCCCTTAGAATTGTACATATAGACCCTTGTGAGCTGCCTTGTGAGCGCTGGGAATTGAACCAGGGTACCCTTAACCGCTGAGCCATCTCTCTAGTCCCCTCCCACTTTTAAGGCCAAGTTTCATTCATTTTCCTCAGGGCTAGAACAAATCACCATACTCAGTGATACTCAGGGAGTCTACCCTTTATGCATGTCTGTGTATACCCCTGGGAGATTTATGTGTACCCAAGTAGTAAGTGCTTGTGCCTGCTGAGGCCAGAGAACATCTGATTCCCCGGAGCTGGAGTTAACAAGCCTGTAAGACGCCCGATATGGGCGTGTGTGTATGAACTGTCTTCTGCAAGAGCAATACGCTCTTTACACTGCTAAGCCATTGCTACAGTTAATTTTTTTAAGTTAAAAAAAATAAATGCATCTCTATATCATGTATATGTGCCCATTGAGGCCAGAGAGGACGTTGGATCCTCTGGAGCTGGAGTTACATGCAATTGTGAGCCCGACTTGGGCGCTGGGAACCGAGAAGTAAGAACACCAAGCGCCGCAGTTCATCCTTGAGTCATCTCTCAGGCCCATCTTTTTACTGCGATCCTCCTGTAGCGGGGCTGACAGACCTGCGCCACCAGGCTCGGCTTCCTCGCCAGACCTAAAAGACTTTACGAAATGAGCACAAAGCTCCCTGACGCTCCGCCATCTTTTCG
>LOEQ01002050.1:11550-22147 GCA_001685075.1 Bramus lutescens | reverse complement strand
CATGGAAGGAATGTTGTATACATAATAAATAAATAAATCTTTAAAAAAAAAGATCCTACAGCCCTTTGCAAGAATTCTTTTTAGATTTATTTTTATTATTTGTTTTTTTAGATTTATCTTTTTATTATTTTATGCGTATGTTTTGCCTGCATGCATGTCTGTGCACATGTGTATGCCTGGTGCCTGCCGAGGTCAGAAGAGTCCCTGGAGACTGGAGTTAAAGATGGTTGTGTGTTTTCATGTGGGTGCTGGGAATCGAACCTGGGCCCTCTGGAAGAACACCAATTTCTCTTAACTTCTGAGCCAGTTCTCAAGCCCAGAAGTTCTTCTGATTGAGTAATAGGAGCAGTCATGGCAGGACCTGACCTAGAACTGCCACAGCCCCTCCCAGATGCTGATGTCACTTCCTGGAGAGGTTGTAACTGAGTTTGACTGCTCGGCTCTGCTTCTCAACTACTCCCCAACCGACCATGACCTGACACCCCAGAGGGCCTGCTTCCCCAGCCACCAGGCCTCAGTCCCTGCTCCCCACAAGCCTATTTTTCTTTCTCCAGGTTGGCTTAAGGGGCTTCCTGGAGCCTTCCCTGCCCAGTTGGTGTGTGAAGTCACTGGAGAACACGAAAGGAGGAAGCATCTTCGCCAGCATCAGAAGCTTCTTGAGGCTGTGGGACCCTCTCCAGGCGCTTCTGACACCCCTCAGCCCTAACGCAGGCTAGAGAGAGGGCAGCAGCATGGAGTAGACAAAGTCTACCCATCTATCCATATCCCTCCACCATCTGTTTGCTGTCAGTGGAAACACTACCTCTAGTGGAACCAGCAGAGCTAGAGCTTCAGGACCGAGCAGCTAATGAAACAGGCCATCTGAGCCCACAGCAGGGAAGAATGAGGATGGCTTGACATGCTGCCAATGGAGACAGCACAGTGTCCAGGGTTGAGACCCTGGCTATGGACTATCACCACGAAAGAAGCCGGGCAATGCATTGAGAAATGGCGTTACTGGCGTAGTCCTGAAGACTACAGGGATGAGTAGGAGCCCATTCAGCCAAAGAAGATAGTGGTTTGGACCCAAGAGACCAGTAGTTATTCTACTTGGTTCTGCAGAAGCCACTGATCCTGCCCTTTGAGTATAGAAAGCATTAAATTAATCTAGTACTTCTATTTCTGGACTACTTCCTATACCCTTTCAAACCACTTCCTTTGTTCCAGAAGAATCCAGAGTGTGTCTCAGAGGACATGTGTACACATGTGTCCATGTGTATATGTATCTAGGAAGGCAGTTCTGCTGAATGCAGTGTTTGTGTGTATGAAAGAGAAAGGGAGAGAGAGAGGAGAGAGAGAGTGAGAGAGAGAGAGAGAGAACCACTCATGTCAGTGACAGGAAACTTCATTTGTTTTCTTTTTTAAGATTTATTTATTTATTTGGTATGTACACAACATTCCATGTATGCCTGCATACCAGAAGAAGGCACCAGATCTATCTCATTTCGGATGGTTGTGAGCCACCATGTGGTTGCTGGGAATTGAATTCAGGACCTCTGGAAGAGCAGCCAGTGCTCTTAACCTCTGAGCCATCTCTCCAGCCCCATTTCTTTTCTTTTTCTTTCTTTTCCTTGTTATTTTTCTCCCAAGAAGACATTTGGCCTGAGTTCTAAAGAGAGTGCTGAGCATAGCTTGGCCAGAGGCTAGGGCCATGGATGAGAGCCATGGATTCTGGGTCTCTTGGGTCCCCCTGGGTTCCATGACTGTTGAAGCAGTCAATGGTCTGGCACATCACTGAGGAACTAAGTAGCTGGGATGAAAGAGCCTCTGCAGTCTGGGTATTTTACTATCCCAAACACTGACCTCCATATTCAGTGCCTCTCTGCATATCTCCCAACTTGAATTGTCATCATGTCAGCCAGCCTCCGCAGCAGGCTGCAGAACGAGTCCCAGGCCAGCCAGTGTCCATCCTGGGGAATCTTCGTCTAACCTGATCCTCTCAGAGGGCCAGCTCAGTGGAGGGAGTAGAGAGCTGGTGGCATTTCCTAGCCTCAACCAGTTTCTGCTGCTGAGAACCTGTCCTCATGCTGGAGTGGTGAGGGCTACCACAGTAGGACAGACAATTGCTAGGGTTGGAGCTCAAGCCTGGGCGAAGGCTCTCTGTTCACAACTGTGCAATGCTCTTCCTTCATGTATGACAATCTGCCAGGACAGAAACAGCCACAGTCGGTGACTGTGGGATGTGGAATGACTCTGGGGACTTGAAGACAGAAGGGCACTTGGCATGTCCACAACTTTCACCCAGGAAAGTGCCAACCACATGGGAAACCCTCAATAAATGTTGGTGGCATTACCCTGAGGCTCTTCAAGGCTTGAGCAGGCAATGGTCTAAAACAATGGCTTTATATGGGGATAGGGCTGGATGCAGCGGTGCCAAGAACAGGTGCGTCAGTTCCACTGGAACTAGGGTCAGAGACCCGGAGCAAGGCCTGCCCGGAGTGTGTCGGCCTCTGCACAGCTTCCTAAGAGATCTGTGCCTTAGTGGACTAGAGCAGCTGCAGCTGGGGCTGCTGCAGGCTGGAAAAGAAGGCAGGGCAGGCTGAGCATGGCTGGAGCTGTATAGAGGGTACAGTAAGAGATCAGAGCAGAGTATCACCAACAAAGTCCTTTTACCGACTAGCCACGTGTCTCTGTGTTTCATTCCCTTCTGTGCCTGCTTATTGACTGCCTCTTGCTTTGAGTCTGGTCACAAACTCCACAGACCACCTTAGCTGTTCTTACCTGCTTCTAGGCCTAACAGGAAAACAGGCGGGGTAATCCAGAGCAGTCCTGTTATGACTGGCCTCACTTGGCTTTCCAAGGTGTGACCAAAGCACCCAGACAAACACAACTTGTAAGGGAAACTTTATTTTAACTCAGGGTTTCAGAGTTTCCTAGCTACGCTCCCTAGCCCTGGTGCTCCAGGGCTGTGGCAGAGCAGAGGGAACCTGCTCACCATGGTGGACAGGAACCACAGGAGGAATGATTGAGGTTCCAGTATCCACTTCAAAGGCATGCTCTCATGCCCTAACTCCTATAGACCCCACATGCTAAAGATTCCTCCCACCACATACCTCAACTACGCCTTCAATATATGCCTTTCAGAGGACATTTAAGATCCAAACTGGTGGGATATAATGGCACACGTATGGACTCCCTGCATTTAGAAGGCTAAAGCAGGGTAGTCTTTGATTCAATGTCATCCCGAGCTCCTAGCAAGATTAAAATAAACAAAACAAAAATAAGATCTGAACCAGAATACAGCTCAAAATAGCCATGGTCAAGCCAAGCAGAGTCGAGCAGATAACCTAGGGTCTGAGTTCTCACGTGAAGAATCTGCTTCCAAACCCACTGACTTGTTGGCAGCATTTAGTTCCCCCACTAACCGAGTAGCGGCCATGCTGCCCATCACTTCGGCTGTTCATTAGAACCTAATCACTAGGTGAGGCGTGGTGGTGCCCATCTGAACCCCAGCACTGGTGAGGTGGAGGCAAGAAGATCCAGAGTCCAAGGCTGACTTTACAGAAAGTCTGAGGCCAGCCAGACTGCTTGTGTCTCACACACACAGGCACATGCACGCACACTTCAATCACTAAGTGCGTATTCAAAAGGCAATACCTCTTAGATAAACACATGAATAGCAAAAGCAGGGGATCACTGAAGTCCACTTACCGTAGTCACTAAAGGTGAGCCGAAAGCTTCCTTAACTCATCTTCCTTTAGTTAGAGCTCAATAACTGATTGCATTTCTTTTTGTTTGTTTGTTTGTTTTGTTTTGTTTTTCTTTTTAGGCAGGATCTCACTATGTCACTTGGCTGGTCTGATACACTCTATACAGACCAGGGTGCCTGGCCTCAAACTCACAGAGATCTTCCTGTCTCTGGGTGCTGGGGTTAAAGGTACATAACTACCACACCTAGCTTTTGGGTTTTGTTTTTGGTTTTTTGCTTGTTGTTGTTGTTAGTTTGTTTTTTGGGTTTTGCTTGTTTGTTTTTAAGACAGTGTCTTCCTCTGTGTCTAACCTCTAACTCACAGCACTCCTCCTGCCTTAGGTTCCTAAGTCTTGTGATTACAGACATGACCCACCAAACCTGGCCTGATTTTTATAAATCCTGCAGAAATATATGCCCAGGTGAATCCACTTTTAGGGTCCTCCAATGGAGCCTAAAAAAGCCAGTTTAAGTTAGGAGAACTGAAGCTTAAGATAGAAAAAGCCAATATTTATATATTTATTTAAAAGATATTTAAAGGTACAAGCTGGAGAAGATCATCTAAGTTTATCTGATATAGAGGGAGAGAATCTTAACTTTATTCTTGGTTTTAAGTCTGAGTAGAAGCTGCATAAAATAGAGGCCACACAAAATCAGTGTGGAAGCTTATTCTGCTCATAAAGAAATTGAATTGTTTCAGTGTGTGTATGTTTTCTAAATTGCATTTCATATGCTTTAAAATAAATAAATAAATTTCATTTCCTGTACCCGCATAGAGCCATGCCTCTATGTATTAGCTAGTACAGTATTTTAAAAAGTGGCATGTCATTATTTGGGTTTCCTCAGAAGCAGACCACTAGACAAAGATGAGAGTGAAGGAAGTTACCTGGGAGGTAAACCCATGACACAGTTAAGAGAGACACAAGGAAGTGAGACAGGAAAGGGCCAAAGATCAACAAGGGCTATCAAAACCGGAGACAACCAGGACAATTGGAGCCTAATCCCACTGGGAGCTGGAGGTTACACAAAGCATTGGGGAGGACAAGTATAGTCCCAGGCTATAAAACTACATTTTATATATAGGAACAGCTATCTGTGATGACTTCGAGACTACATTAGCCAAGTTGGGTAGTTATAGAGACTTACTCAAAAAGCCCACGTGCGCGCGAGAAAGAGAGAGAGAGAGTCTCTCTCTCTCTCTCTCTCTCTCTCTCTCTCTGGAGAGAGAGAGAGGAGAGAGTATGTGTGAGGTGGGTGCCTGAGTTATGTCTGGGCATCATCTGTGTAGAGTAGCTTGTGAATGTCAAAAGCACTGCATTCCCTAGAACTGGAGTTACAACTGTGAGTTATCGTGAGAGTGCTGGGAACTGAACCTGGATCCTCTGAAAGTGCTTTTAACTGCTGAGCCATTTTTTCCAGCCCTGAGTATTTGTTTATTTGTTTGGTCGGTTGGTTTTATGAGACAGGGTTTCTCTGTGTATCTCTGGCTGACCTGGAATCCACTCCGTAGATCAGGTTGGCCTCGAACTCACAGAGATCTGTCTGTGCTAACACCATCGCCCAGCTACCTGCATATTTATTATCTGGACTTTACAGAAAAAATGTCCAACTCTTGTTATAGGATATGTGACTTACTCCAGTCATGGGTTGAGAAATTTAGGAAATGTATTCACTGAGCCTGAATCTGCCACCCATCCCTTCCCCGATCTCCTTGTTTTACTCTTTCAGACTTTTTATTGGGTAATGTGGAGGCTGCTGTGTTTACTTGTGTCCATTCTTATTGCATTTTCCAAGCTGTGTCTGTCTGTTGATGCTAAGAGTGGAAATCCATCCGCCAGTGTTTACCTTATGTATTGTGACTACATAAACGTTCTGCTGCTGAGCTGGAAGCCGCTAAGATTACATTTCCTTTCTTGAACTGTCCTCTTTCTTTCCTGCACACCCTCGCCCCACTCCTGATTTTTTAGATAGGGTCATACCATGTAGCCCTGGCTGGCCTGGAACTTGCGATGTCTACCAGACTGACCTCCAATTCCCAGAAATCCACCCACCTCTTCCTCCTAAGTGCTGGGATTAAAGATGTGTGGAAATATGCTTGGGTTTTTCTTGGCTTTTGAGACAGGGTCTCCTGTAGGCTCGGAAAGCTTCAAACTCAACACGTAGCTAGGGATCGTCTTGGGCTTCTGATGCCCTGCCTTCATCTCCCACGCCTTGGGATGATGGGTGTGTTCTTGGCCTGAGCGGTTGTCGGTTATCTTTGGAAAAGTAATTCTTAAAAATTTTAAATTACATCTTTTTTTTTTTTAAATAGAGCCAGGGGCTCACTCTGTAGTCTAAGCTATTCTAGAATTCTTTATGTAGCCCAGGATGACTTTGAACTGGCAGCCATCTTCAGCTTCCTGAGACCTGGTACGACAGGCATGAGCCACCACCACACTTGACTTATACACCCACTGCTTTTTTTGTTTGGTTTTGTTTTTGGTTGTTGGAGATGGATTCTCTGTGTAGCCCTAGGGGCTGTCCTGGAACTCGCTTTATACAGTAGGACAAGAACTCACAGAGATCCTCCTGCCTCTGCCTCCCCCACGCTGGGATTAAGGGTGGGCGCCACCACATCTAGTGCTTTCTGTCTTCTAACAAGTGAAGAATCTGCTTTTGACAGCTTCTGCCCCATGCTCCTGCCATGATGATAGCCCTGCTATCTAGTGCCAGGTGACCATGGACTGAATCATGAAGCCAAGAGCCAAAATAAATCTTTTCACTTTATGTTGTTTCCATCGGGTTATTAGTCACGGAGATGAACGGGCAACAGAAGAGCAGGGGTGGGGGTCATTGCTGGGACCACATCTGCTCACGTGGAAGGAAGAGGTTGGAACTGGTCTGGGGGAGGAATCTGGCTTCTTTTAGGCAGATGGTAATGAGACTTGGGAGTGGAAAAAACAGAGTAAAGGGTTTGAAAAACATGCGGTCATGCCAGGAAAGCAGCAACCTGAAAGGCGTGGCCCATGATGCCATGGGCATTAATGAAATTAGACTCGTTCAAAAGAAGCCAGCCACTTTGTGTAGGGACAAAGGGAAGATGTTTTGAAGGCAACCGCAGGAACTGGTCAGTTACCACTCATTCCAGGCTTCAGGGTCTAAAATTTTAAGTGCATTTGCAAGATATCTTTTGAAAAGGGAGAGCCACTAAAGTTTTTGTAAGTCCATTGACAATTTGCTTATTTTTTTTCTTTTGAGAATTGTTATTTGTGTCCCGATTTTGTTTTCTTTTGTTTTGTTTTGTTGAGATAGGGTTTCTCTGCAGCCCTGGCTGTCCTGGAACTTGCTATGTATAACATATATATGTCAGGCTGGCCTTGAATTTAACGGAGATATGCCTGCCTCTGGAATGCTGGGATTAAACACATGTACCACCATGCCTGGCTTTTTAAATTTTTCTAGTTTTTTCAGTTTTTTTGAAACAAGGTCTCACTATGCAGCTCTGGCTGTCCTGGAACTCACTATGTAGATTAGGCTGAACTCACAGAAGTCGGACTACCTCTGCCTCTCTAGTGCTGGTATTAAAGGTGTGAGCCACCACACGCGGCTATTTTTATTTCTTTGAAACATTACATTGTAGTCCAGCCCGGTCTGTAACTCACCATGTAGCTCAAGCTAGCCTCAAACCCAGGTCCTACCTAGGCCTTCCCATTGCCGGTGCTGAGCTCGTAGGGGTGAGCCACCTGACTCTTGTTCATATGTTCAAGTGGTTGGAACTGCCAAGCAGTCTCTAGATCAGGAGTCTTACTTGAACGAAAGTTTTGTTTTATAATTTTAACTCTGCATTTCTTTGGTTTTGAATAACCTGAGTGTTTCCCTCATGTTTGTTGATTTGATCGCAATTCATGTTTGTGAATCCTGAGTTCCTGCTTTGTTATTTTTTTCCCAGACAGTTATAAGCTGTGGACAAACCATCCAGTTTTGGGGATAGCTAAGATAAGTTTCGCCCTGGCCATGGGGCTGGGTTTTGCCCTCACCGCCTGGCTGCACCTGCCATACCTGCCCCACCTGCAGAGAATGCCTTTCTTTGGCTTGATTGGGATCATCCAGAGCTTCTGTGAAGGTGCCCCCCAGCTCTGAAAAAGGTCCTCAATTCCCTAACCCATATCATCCTGGGCATGTCTCCCTCTTCTCTGGGGGCGGAGCGAGCGTTTGGGACACTGGGAGGAGAGCAGTGAGAGTGGAGATAAACTATGTCTGGAACCCCGGAGTCAGGAGGGCTGATGTCCTCCAGCCTCCAGGACAAGGACGCGCTGTGAGTGGTGTGAGTGCTTGGCGGTTGTAGCTCAGCAGATGAAGTAGCACTCCTGTGCGATTCCTAGGTGAGAGTAAAATCTCTCCACTCCTACCTCCCAGTCTCCTTCATTTTCCTCACCCTGCTGTTGTTCCTGTTAACCTCTGGATCTACAAGCTGAAGAACATATCGGTCCCCATCGGGTGGAGCTATTGGGTGGCTGGTGTTCGTCCTCTATCTCACCTGTGGTGAGTGGCTAGGGAGGGTCCTGGGGAAGGAAGGGACTTGAATGGGTCAGAACAGAGGATATGTGGAAGGAGGGGCAGGCGACCCCTCCCCTGCTTCACGCCCACCACAAGGGTCCACAGGGACTTAACCTTCCCCTTGGCTCACCTCACCTGTCACCTTCCATGCAGCTCTCTGCTTCCCCCTTTTTCTTGTGTCCCCCTCCCAGGGGTCCTTTGCTACCTCAACCATAAAAACTTCTGGAGACTGATAATGGACAGCTCTTCTTCCATCATCAACAGTCCTGGCAACAGTGCATCTCAAGGGTCTCTGAAGAGCACTGTATGGCCCTCCAACAGCCAAGAGGACATTCCCAATCCTGATAAGCAGAAGGATAAGCAGCAGCCATTAGGTTTATCTAAAAGCTTCTCAGGACCCTACCCAGCCACTCTGGGCTAAGTCTGCCCTCACCATGACAAAGAATGAGCACAAGAGGATTTGAGGACCAGCTTTGCGTTCCTCTCCCTCAACTTGGCCCTGTCTGTGGCTCAGGTGATGATGTGGAATAAATTGTCCATCCCTTCTTCATCATGTGTGGTGGCCATTGAGGAGGAGGGAGAGGAAGGGAGAAAAACAAAATTTGTTGTTATGTTTGCTTCCCAGTTCTTCCCGTCTATGAACTTTGCGATACCCTTCGGTCTCTAAACCTACCCATCCAGGCTCTTACCTGTGCGAAGGTAGGAGGGACTCCGTGCTGGAACACTTACCTGGCATTCATATGAATCTGAGTTTGACGCAATAGCAATGAAAACAGAAAAACAAAAGTAAACTTAGCCAGGCTTGGTATAGGAATAAGTATATATACTCATGCCTATAATCCCAGGAGGCTAAGGCAGGGGGATGGATGACCAGCCCGAGCTCCATAGTGACACTATAGCCTCAAAAACAAGAATTAAAATATAACAAGCCAACCAAAACATGCATCTGGTTGAAAAAAGCAACTGTAGCTTTTACAGGGATCACAGACAAATATCACAGGGCTAGCCAGGACACCACTTTCTAAGTCTATATATAACCTACCCCATTTAGTAAGACCCAGTTTATGAGCTATTTATTGCTGGATAAAAAATTATCTCCAACTTACTGCCTTGAAGTAATTTATTTAACTTTATTTTATGTGAATCGGTGTGAAGGTGTCATATCTTGGAAATGGGGTCACAGACAGTTGTAAGCTGTCATGTGGGTGCTGGGAATTGAACCTGAGTCTTCTGGAAGAACAGTCAGTGCTCCTAACCTCTGAGCCATCTCTCCAGCCCTGCTTTGAAGTAATAAACATTATTTATGTAGAGTCTGAGGAACAGGAATCTGGAAGCACTTTAATTAAATAGTTCTTTTTAAAAATTGAATGTTACTTTTCTGTGTTTAAAGATTTTATTATGTATACAGTGTTCTGTCTGCATGTATTATAGATTGTGGTGATTATATGATTATAGATGATAGTGATTACAGATGAATCAACACGTGATTTCTGGGAATTGAACTCAGGACCTCTGGAAGAGCAGCCAGTGCTCTTAACCACCTATCTATCTCTCCAGTCCCAAAAATTGGATGTTGTTTTTTAATTGAAAAATTAAACTTGTGTCATGATGAATTTTTTTAGACAATAGAAAGTCTTCATTAGCCAGCCAGGGACTACACTGAATATTCAGGATAGCGCTGAGCCTTTCTCAGGGTGAGCTTTGAAGCACAAAAGCCATGCCCTGGGTTGACATACTTCAGTTAACAAGAACAGTCAGCCAGAAGTAGAACTACAAAAGCCAAAAAGCAAGGTTAGTACATTTACAGACTTTCCCAGAATGATGGACTTTGGTGGATTAGGTTTTTGTTTCAGTTTTAGCAGGTGGTGCCTGTCTACATGATGAGTTTTATGGTGAATGGTACTTTCATCATGGAGTCAGTTGTGCTAAGGTCTGGGGACCTACTAAAGTCTGGTGCCCTATTACAGAAAGGCTAAGGCTTTGTTTACTGTGAAGACATTAACTTCCCCTGCAGCCCTGTTGCTGGGTTCTATTTTACCAGCTGTAATGCCATCCAGTGCACAGCCAGAAGTGCTCTAGGGTCCCGTGTACAGAAAAAGCAGAGGCTCCTCTGTAACTCAGTGACACGGAACTTCAGAAGCCATCCTGGCTGTGTTTACTCATTCCCCGAATGCCTCCATCTCTACTCATCTCTGTGTTTAAATTTATGTTTAAAAACTCTTTAATGAGCTGGGCGGTGGTGACGCATGCCTTTAATTCCAGCACTTGGGAGGCAGAGATAGGCGGATCTCTGTGAGTTTGAGGCCAGCCTGGTCTACAAGAGCTAGGTCCAGG